>JASTWL010001072.1:0-55732 GCA_035220575.1 Temnothorax rugatulus
TTCTTTAGGAAATGGGCTGATTCAGAAATGGATGAGGAGCTTTACTCAGCACACTAGAAATCAGATTGGTGACAAGAATTTGATCGAGCTGTAGGGCTGGAGGCTTTATAGAGAGTGCCCGGGGAAAAAAAACCTCTTATTTATTCATATTGGTTTATATTAGTTTATATTAGTAGATATATGATTATATATGATCATATAAAAAATGAAAAATATAATAAAAAATTAAAATTATAAGGCTCTCGGTGATTAAATCAATTAAAGGGAAAGAGGCAATAAGAGCTGGCGCGGTAAATAGGGCGCAAGTTGTATATATTTCTTAATCGTCAGTACATAAAAAATTCGCGAACGTTTCGACCATTTTTTGTGGTCATCTTCAGCGCAATGTGTACGTAGTCACAGAAACAAATTAAATTCAGAAATTATATTGTAACGCGGTCATGAGGTTATTGTATACTCGCACGCTCCTTTTTCCATGCGGTCAGTCCGGTGTGTGTGCGCTACTCTGCAGGCAAACAATCTTGAATCCCTCCCAAGTTGGAAGGCCAGGAGGACCATGTTGCATTTGACATTTCATTATGTTACAAGATACCTGCATACACGGAGCGGCACACTAAATTTACGGTTCACATCGATATAAAACTGAACACTGTGAGTTACTTACAATGAAACTTGATCCTAAACGGTATAGCGCACAAATTGAAAGACAACGGACGCAAGTTGTCTCGACAACGCTTCGAGAGATAATGACCGATCTAATATGTTTCGTCTGCCTCGAGGTTAAGAGATCGATGTGTGACAATACTCGGTGAAAACAAATAACGGTAATGCTATAGTCAGAGAGACCTTGTAACACGGTAACAATCCATGTATAATACAGATTCCAAAAATAATAAATAAAGCGTGATAGAAACCGACCGCGGAGCTCTCAAATTTTTGGAAGCCCCTCGATCACGTCGAGATAGCTCTCGGGTAAATCCTCGGTGTCCGTCTGCATATTCAGACCATTCTTCTGTCTTTTAATATGTATCATTTCAGAAATCAACCGTTTACTAATATACGGTTTGCTGTCCAAAATTTCAACCGCATTCCACTCGAAATCATGATCAAATTCTAATCTATGCTCTGTGATTACCGAGCGACTGGTTGTGTTTCTTCTTATGTGGGCCTGATGTTCTTTAATTCTGGTTTGCAGTTGCCTGCCAGTCTGACCCACGTAAGAAGCATCACAGTCGCCACAGTTAATCTTATATACGACGTTGCTGTGTGTAAATTTCGGAAGGGCGTCCTTATGTGCTTTGATGTAATTCCGCATTTTATTCAAGCTATAATATGATAGTTTGAAGTTATGATTTTTTATGATATTCCTGCATTGATCATTAATATGCGGAATATACGGTACTGTGAAAAAAGGCGCCGCCTCTTCAGGCTGCACCCCAGTCGATCTATCTGTCCCAGAACGCACTCTGTCAATAAGAGACTTAAGGGGGGAGACTCGTGTAACACACTAAAAAGTAAGGTAACTTTTGGAATTTTTTTTAAAGAATCAATGCGACGGATCTTTTTCAAACTTTTAGGGTGTTTTATATACATGTCAGGAAGTAAAAAAAATTTTTTTTGTTAAAAAATAACTGGTATGTTGAGAACTATCAAGGTACTTTGCCGCGGCGTTTGTAAATCGGCGGGCGTTATAGCGCCTGTTGTACTCGCCTGAAACAAAAATAAAAAATTTTTTCTTATTCTGTATAAAATTACACCGTCGGTGAACCTAAGAAAGAAGGCAAAAGTACAAAACTGAGGAAACGGCAGGACTTTAAATAAAAAATAGCGATTTTGACAAAAAATTTTCGTTTTGTTTATGCAATAAAAATTGTTTAATTTAATTATATTATTAAAATTGTAGGTTCATCGACGAAGGAATTCATTTATCTACATGTATGCACAAGGCCAAGTCGATTGAGCGAATAGTTTTTGAGTTATCACGCCTGCTAGTTTGAAAAAAGTGGTTTTGAGATAAACGCGTTTAAAGTTTTGGGTATCGAAAAGCGCGCTCGTACCTGCGTGCAGTAAAAAGGCTGTAGTTCTGTTAATATTTTGAATTTCGATATGTAACTTTAGGAACATATTTTCTAAATGTACTACTATTGATTAATGCAAAAAATTTTTTTTTCGATTTTTTGAACCGGTTACACGAGTCTCCCCCCTTAATGCGCTCGTGGAAGATTCTAAAGATGAAATCAAGCGGGTAGCAGTTGTTGAGTAAAATCTGTACAGCTAATTCTAAATTCTTTGCATGGAACAGAGGGTGAGACAACAGGAAAACTCTATCAATTAAACTTATGACTGTACCTCTTTTCTGGCAAACAGGATGTTGAGATATGAAACTCAAGTACCTGCCCGAAAACGTTGGTTTATGAAACCAATCAAATATTATCCGATTGTGTTGACGTATCATCGTAATTTCCAAAAAGTTCAATCTCCCACCCACACCAACCTCCATAGTAAACTGAAGGAGGAAGACCTAGGATGGAAGGAGTTGAAGACCTCCAATGTGTTGTCCAGTAAGGAAGAAGGAGTTGCGAGAGCAATGTCATCAACGTATCGCACAAAAAATGGGGGGGTGTATTTTAATGTTGCGAGAACCCTGGCTTCTAAGTCCTGCATAACTATATCCACAGCTGTGGGAGAAAAAGGAGAGCCCATTGGTGAGCCAAAAATTTGTTGGTAAATAATACCATTGAACGTGAAAAAAGTTGAATTTAGAACCAATCTCACCGCTATCAGAAATTCTGATCTTGGAATTTTGCATTTTTTAGAAATTAAGTGCCATCTAACGCAGATGCTGTCTAGGACCATTTCTGTCGGTACGTTCGTAAAAAGCGAGACTACATCAAGTGAGATTAGTTCAAAATTGTCACTTATATGTATTTTTGAAAGTCTTTCAACTAATTTAAAGCTATTAGCGACATGACTATGAGCGGCCGGGAGGCTTTCGTGTATTATGCGATGGAGAAAGGCAGCTAACCAGTAGAGTGGACTGTTCAAGGACGAAACTATCAGTCGAAACGGGCAATTAGGTTTGTGGATCTTCGGGAGGCCATAGACTCTCGGTAACACTCCGTCGCTAGTAAAAATCCATCTGTGGGTTGATCTCGAGATGAAATCCAACTTACTCCATCTTGTTAACAAATCGCGTACACTTAGTGAGTTTCCTCGTGGGATCTTTATTAATTCTTTTGTATGTATCCGTGTCTCTAAGTATCTCCTCTACACTCTCAACATATTTATCTTTATTCAGAGCCACGGTTACGTTACCTTTATCTGCGCGCGTTAAGATTAAATTATCGTTTATTTCCAAAAATTCTTTTGTAGTTGAAAGTAGTTGTTTGATTTTAAGATTGACATTATTTTTTGGAATCGGAACTTTCGAAATGTTGTTAACAATATGTGCAGTGTGGTTTCTTATTGCTGACTGAGTAGCTGGAGTGAGTTTTTTCAAATTATTTTCAATGCTTTTAATAAACTCAATCGTTAGCTTCTCTGTGTTACAAACCGGCAGACTGAAATTATCTCCAAATTGTAAAAGGTTCTGCACATCATTAGGTATAGCAACGGACGATAGATTGATGAACCACTTGTCGTTTATTTGCGTAAAAGGAGGTTGAATGTCCTTGAATTTTCCCGGATTGATCTTAACTTCGATATCAAGGTCAGAATCATTTGGAGGATGACTGGAAGGCTCCATTGAAAACTTAATGTCAGCAGAGGTCGGTTCTGTAGGAGAAACTCTACAAAAATACTTAATCGGTTTATAGTTATTTGTGCAACAAGTGCCGTAAGATGAAAATTCCCGGGTGCGGAGTTGACGCACGAGCCGAAGGCGAGTGCGGTCACCGCACCCGGGAATTTTCATCTTTACGCACGACTTGCATACCCTATTTTATGTTGCAAGTGCGTGGAAAGTGGTCTATCACGCACGCGTAGCGTGCGCAATGGGCCACTTTCCATGCACGTGTGACATAAACGTCTTTAATCTGATTGTTTGATCTCGAGACTAAGACCTTGAATTTCCTATCAATCCTGTCATGCAGATTGTTAAAAAAGAAGTACAGTGCTCTATTTTGTCTATTAAAAAACGAATTGCAGACGGACATCGGGATACACCGATATATTTCATTAGTAACTTTAAATATGTGTGTGTGTGTGTAGCCCTCGAAAAACAATGCGCATCTCTCAGTTCGATGTGTAGCAATTGTCTCATAAAAGTAGTTTTACAATGCCTGAGTTTACCGATAGACCTAGGAAAATATAATCTTAAACAATATTATATGGCCATATATGAGAGTATATAATTATATATGGCCATATATGAGCATATATGATTATATACTCGGGAAAAAATACCTCTTTTTTTATATTAGTAAATATTGTTGCGCCCGTGCTGGACACCCGTTTGTGGGCTGAACTTGGCTCCGCTGACCGCTCCGCGGAAGCTTCGTGCTGAAGCGCGTCCCTTGACTACGGAATATTGATTTATTGATTTCATGTCGACTGTCAGATTTACGGGGAGACTCGGAACGTTCGGACGAGTTCTCCTTCTGTATCTTCAGATACGCTTTTCTGTACAAAGATCTCGAATAAACCTGAGTTCCTTATTTTGATAAACGAGTGTTCTCTTTCCCTCACGTGAGTCCAGGAGTGCGCGGCGCGAACGCGAGTGACCAGTGATAGCGGAGCGCGCGCAAAATTTTGGGGGCTCGTCCGGGATCGGACGAGTGAGAGCGGACGTACGGAACTTGATGGCGAGCACCGAGCCAGCTCCCACATTGAGAAAGAGAGCGCGGATGGGGACCCCGAGGCCGAGAGTCCCACAGCTCGAGGCGGAGATGGAGATTCAACGAGCCGGCCCGAGCGCCCCTCAGCTCTCAGCGGAAGTGGTGACACTGCAGGCGATGATGCAGGAGATCCGCCAGATGCGTGAGGAGTACGCAGCGTTGTTGCGGCAGCGGGATGCGGAGTCTCAGCGTCAGGAACGCTCACAGCTAAGTCCTTCCGTAAATAGAGCTCACGGAGATTCGGGGTCGCGAGTCACGGTAGTGAATCGCGGAGGGGACGACCCACGTCGCGAAACAGAGTGGGGCCAGAATATAAAATTAAAGCCTGACACATATGACGGAACAATTCCATTACGTGAATTTTTCTCTCAGTTTGAACTGATCGCTCGGGCAAATGGGTGGAGTGACGCTTCGAAAACAATTATCCTAGCTTCTTGTTTAAGAGGAAAGGCGCGTTCCATCCTAGAAAACGTACAGGATTTAGAAAATCTAGATTATATGTGGAGCTGAAGTCGAAGCTCGAGTTACGTTTTGGTGAGGGGCTCCACTCGCAGAACTATTATTCGCTATTTACCAATAGAAAACAAAAGTTTGGGGAAGATCTCGCCGAACTTGGTACCGATTTAGAGAGATTAGCTCGATTAGCGTACCCCGAATGTCCCTTCCCGGTTCGCCATAAAATCGCTTGCTCCCAATTTATCTCTGCGCTTTCGAATGGCTTCATACGGAGAACCCTTCAGCTGGAAGGGGTTACCTCTCTCAAATTTGCAGTAGAGAGAGCGAAAGCGGTCAAAATCATACAGGGAGATAGCTTCGAAAAGAGAAAAGAGCTTTATAATAATAATTTCGAAAGAAAGAACGGAAAGGATACGTGTAAAGAGAATAATGAGGAAAAGAAGGAGGGGGAGGTGAAGACAATCGGAAAGGGAAATCGGCGAGGCGGCCAGTTTGGCGCTGGCCAGAAGAAAGAATGCTGGACTTGTGGGAAAACGGGGCATTTCCGGTATGAATGTCCAGCAGGGGAGGGAAACGTGAATTAGTCGAGCTCGGCGGGGAGGGTTCGACCCACGCGAAAAATGCCCCGGTTGTTGAACATTTTATTAGCCGTAAGTTAGATAAGAATAAGTTAGATAAGAAAAATTTTTATTACGATGGATTTCTGGACGGAAAACGTTGCTCATTTAAAATCGACACGGGTTCCGATGTTTCAATTGTAAGTAGTAGATTGATAAGGAAGAATAAAGAAAGAATTGTATTAGTGGATCATAATCTTAGATATCCAACGGGAGAAAAAGTCCCATTTGAGTCTAAAGTCTTGGTAAAAATTCAAGTCGGGAAATATTCTCTGGAGATGCCGATGTTTGTGGCAAAGATTAGTGAGGAATGTTTGTTAGGCGCAGATTTTCTCGAGACGGTAAATTTAAAAAACATTTTCGAATCTTTTCTGGGAAATTCAGAATTTAAAGAGGAGAAGAGGGTTTACGATTGCTCTCGTGTGGTAAACTCTGCTGAAATAGTTCCTTCCTTTTTAAAAGAACTCTATGAGAGAGATTCTGTAAATCTCAATGAAACTCAGAGGGACGTTTTCCTTGCCTTTTTGAATGAGCATAGAGAAGTGTTTTCTGATGAGATTGTTGCAGGAAATTGTAATATTGTTTACCATAACATAAACGTGGAGAATTCCTCCCCAATTAAGCAGGTCCCTCGTCGCATTCCAATTCAAATGCGAGATGAAGTAAATCAGATAATTGAAGATATGAGGAAGCAGGGAGTAATTGAGGAATCCCAGAGCCCTTGGGTCTCACCAGTCGTTCTGGTTAAAAAGAAGGACGGAACGATAAGATTTTGTGTGGACTATAGAGGGATAAATGCTGTTACAAAAAAAGATTCCTTTCCGCTCCCTAGAATTGATGACATCTTCGATCAACTCGCAGGTAACTGTTGGTTTTCTATCCTAGATTTAAAAAGTGGGTACTGGCAGGTCAAAATTCGTCCCGAAGATCGCGAGAAAACCGCTTTCTCTATCGGAAACGGGTTATGGCAGTTCACTGTAATGCCTTTCGGTTTGTGCAACGCCCCCGCGACGTTCCAGCGCTTAATGGAAAAAGTTTTAAAAGAATTTCTGGGGAAAATTTGTTTGGTTTATCTAGATGACGTGATTATTTTCGGGAAAAGTTTTTCGGAAATGCTTGAGAACTTGAAAAAGATTTTTCAGGAAGTAAATTTGAAAATAAATCCGAAGAAATGTGTTCTCTTTAAAAGAAACGTTAAATATCTGGGGCATATAGTCTCGGCAGAAGGTGTGACCACGGATCCCGAAAAAGTTTCCGCGGTAAAAGACTGGCCAGTCCCACATAACAAGAAGCAATTGCGAAGTTTCTTGGGATTCTGTTTCTATTACCGCAAATTTGTGAAGGGGTTCTCTCCCTTGGCAAAACCTCTGTACTCCTTGACGGAAAATGGTTCCAGATTTGTTTGGGGAGAGGAATGCCAAAAGGTTTTTGAGGAATTGAAACGGGCTTTATCTTCTACTCCGGTTCTTTCTTTTCCTAAGGGGGATGGTGGATTTATTCTAGATACCGATGCCTCTAACGTTGGCATCGGCGCGGTACTCTCGCAAGTACAGGAAGGGAAGGAAAGGGTAATTGCCTATTTTAGTCGAGTGCTTTCCAAGTCAGAACGCAATTATTGCGTAACCCGACGGGAACTTTTAGCTATGGTGGATTCTATGAAGTCGTTTCGTCACTATCTCTTGGGACGGAAATTTTTGATCCGCACGGATCACGCTTCTTTAAGATGGTTAATGTCTTTCAGGGAACTTGAAGGGCTATTGGCTCGTTGGCTGGAGAGACTCCAGCAATACGAATTTCAGATTTCTTATCGGAAGGGGCAAACCCACAAGAATGCCGACGGATTGTCTAGACGACAATGTGAGATGTCCGGTTGTGGGTACTGCGCCAAGGTGGAAAAGAAGAGTGCCGAAGGGCAAATTAAATCAGTCGCTCGCATAGTTTTCGGGGGGGAAAGTCTTGAGAGCTGGCGTAGGGAAGGGAGGAAGATCCTGACGTCGCTATCTTCCTTCGAGCCAGGGAGACAGGAGAGCGTCCTCCGCGCTCCGAGATTATCGCTAAGGGTGTTTCTGCCCGAATTTATTGGGCTTATTGGGACGCACTTATCCTCAAAGATGGAGTTCTTTATAGGAGGTGGGAGGCTCCCAATTTAAAGTCGAGCTTTCTTCAGCTTGTTGTTCCTCGGAAACGCGTGAAAGAAATTCTGGAAGGATCCCATGATTCCTCTTCGGGCGGACATTTCGGAGTGAATAAAACCTTAGAAAAGATCCGGAAACGATTCTATTGGGCAACTTGCAAGCAAGATGTCGAAAATTGGTGCAAGTCTTGCGACATCTGCGTAGCCAAGAAGAGCCCTGCGACGACTTATTCTGGGAATAAATATCTCTTGGTTCTTGTGGACTGTTTTACAAAATGGGTGGAAGCTTTTCCACTTAAAAATATCAGGGCAAAGACTGTGGCAGATGTTTTTGTCAGTCAATTTGTTTCCAGGCACGGAGTCCCTGAGGAGGTCCACACGGATCAAGGAAAAAATTTTGAATCTAAACTCTTCGCTGAATTAATGGTTCTTCTCGGAATAAAGAAAACGAGGACTACAGCTTTGCATCCTCAATCAGATGGTCAGGCTGAGCGCCAACATCAGACCATTACGAATTATTTAGCGAAGTATATCTCCGAGAATCAAAGAGATTGGGACCGTTGGGTACCCATGTTTTTGCTCGCTTATAGGTCTTCTAAACACGAATCTACTGGCGTAACTCCCGCGGAACTATACTTCGCCCGAGATCTGAGATTACCTCTCGATTTGCTCCAAGGGAGACCGCCGAATCCGGAGAAGTCCCAATTAGTTGAAAATTATATTGGGAATTTAAGAAAGAAGCTTGAAGAAATTCATTTTGGTGTTAGGGAACGAATAAATGTCAAATCTTCGCGAGTAAAGACCTGGTACGATCGGAGTGCCAGGCGAACTCTTTTTGAACCAGGTCAAAAGGTTTGGTTCTTCAACCCTCGTAGGGAGAAAGGAAAAGCTCCAAAGTTACAGGGCAATTGGGAAGGACCTTTTACCGTGGTAAAGAAGCTTAGCGATGTTGTTTACTGCATACAAAGGTTGCCTACTCGGAAAAAGAAAATAGTGCATGCTGATAGACTAGCTCTTTATTCAATCAGGAAAGTGGAGTAGGTCGGAGCCCGGACTAGGAATGTAGGGAAATAGGAATTAAATTTAGTGAAAACTTGTTTTGTTATTGTTCTTGTTACTGCGTTTGATGCTTGTTTTTACAGTTAGTCAAGAAGGACTTTCGATCCGAAAAAGTGTTTGAAGAGGACTGACGAAGACAGCGTAGTCCCATCGCAACTCTTTCCGTCATCTAAATAAGAAAACCGCCTCGCCCACGGTTTTTGACCATGGTTTTCCCGTGGGACGTAGGGCGAATGCCGAGGCGGGGACTGGGGAGTCTTGCGAGACGCAGGGTCCACGGAAGTTCCCCCCCCCCCCCATGTCCGAAGATTTAGAAGAGGAGTCAACGCCGGAAACAAAGAGGGGTCCACGCTGAGCCAGAATAATAGCGGTGTTCTAAGAAGAGTCGTCCTGAAACCGACAAGAGGGAACAGCCTGGCCAGCTCTCCCTCGGGAAAAGCCAAGACAGGAGACCCAAGGAGGAAGAGGTCAAGAGGACCGAGCTTCCTGGAAAAGGGAACCTAAGAAGTCGAAGCCCGGTAACCCGCAGCAGCAGCTCGGGGTAGGGCAGGAGTCCGTCACAGAATTCCGGGAACAAAAACCGCCTGTTCACTGCCCTTCTGGATTGTCGGGACGACAATCTTGAAGAGGGAGGGCAGTGTTGCGCCCGTGCTGGACACTCGTTTGTGGGCTGAACTTGGCACCGCTGACCGCTCCGCGGAAGCTTCGTGCTGAAGCGCGTCCCTTGACTACGGAATATTGATTTATTGATTTCATGTCGACTGTCGGATTTACGGGGAGACTCGGAACGTTCGGACGAGTTCTCCTTCTGTATCTTCAGATACGCTTTTCTGTACAAAGATCTCGAATAAACCTGAGTTCCTTATTTTGATAAACGAGTGTTCTCTTTCCCTCACGTGAGTCCGGGAGTGCGCGGCGCGAACGCGAGTGACCAGTGATAGCGGAGCGCGCACAACAATATATAATTATAGAATAATAAATTTCTTCTGCCAGTATAGAATAACAATTAAAGTACTTTTAACTCGACTGTGACTGGCAATATATAACGTCTTTCCGATATGAACATTGAAAAAACTGTGAGCCAACTTGGTTTGTCGGATTCACACAGCACTTTTTCCGGATCAATCATCGAGACATTATTAAATTCGACCATGGGTTTTGGTCAGTTGATGTAATTTTCTATATTAAATAGTTTGAATTTTTATTGCGAAAAAATTCTGTTATTATACACCTTCGATAAAGAAATGGTGCTCCATCTGATAGTTGTTATTGCGATGAAATATCACCACAGCCCCAGTGGTCTAACTGGCACGACACCCGCACGGTATACGGGAGGTTCCAGGTTCAAACCCTGGCTGGGGTGATATTTTTTCGCAATAAAAATTCAAACTATTTAATATAGAAAATTACATCAACTGACCAAAACCCATGGTCGAATTTAATAATGTCTCGATGATTGATCCGGAAAAAGTGCTGTGTGAATCCGACAAACCAAGTTGGCTCACAGTTTTTTCAATGTTCATATCGGAAAGACGTTATATATTGCCAGTCACAGTCGAGTTAAAAGTACTTTAATATATAATTATATATGGTCATATAAGAAATGGAAATATAATCTTGAACAACATTAGGTGGCTAAACCTCTTTAAGTATAACTTTATATAGTCATATATGGTCTTATATACTAGTATATTATCATGTGTGATCATGTAAAAGTATATTTATAAGGTTAAAGATAATCATATATGAATATATACTCTATAATGGATCTATCCATATTTTGTATAACTGTTATAAATATTCTTCTAATATATTATTTTACTTGACAATATCAAATTAATATGAAATATATTATTTCTAGTTTCAGTACACAATTGCGTTTTAAGTCCGACAAAGTCCATATTGGGACGCAGTGCCAATTTAAAAAACTGAAACATGTATTTAATAATAATTGATTGTGAAATATTATTAAGCATCAAGATCCGCTTCGACCGAAAACAGCACTTCTCATTGCTTATGTTATTTTAAGTTTTCTTTTTTTCTAATTTTGCATAAGATACTTAATTTTTTTAATTGACATATTAATTTTTATTAAATATTTTCGTAAACAGTGAAATTACCAGTAATAATTCGTGAAAAAAACTGTTTTATATAATACATATTATAGTTCTTATAAACAAATATATTAATCGTATTATTTTGCAAACATACCTTATAATTTAAACTGAAAATAATATAATCGTATATGAAATGATATAGTCATATAAGATTATATATGATCAGATCAGAATATTGCATCTCAAAGTATCCGATAGATGGCATTATTCGATGTGATCTGTTTCTCGTATTTAAAATTTGACAAACAGTGTTATAAGAACGGCATCAAAAAGACACGACACTGTCTCGCGCTATTCTCGCGCGACGCTGTCTCGGAGTGACACAATTTTTGTATCAGTTATATTGTGAAGTCCACTCTTATAATATAGTGGCACGCTTAAAAAATAAGATTTGAAAATATATAACAATTTTTTAAAACTTATTTAAATATATATGTCCTTATATATAATCTTATATAATCATATATGACCATATAAACTCTTATCAGGCCAAAATTCATATATGATAAGATAGCTTCTTATATGAGCATATAACACATTATAAGAGATATTTTTTATATGTCCTTATATAATTTTATATAATCATATATGACCATATAAGAGCTTATGCGGCCAAAATTCATATATGAGCATATAAGACCGCTTCTTATATAAACATATAAGACATTATAAAGGTTTTTTTTCCCGGGTGTATTGATATATTTGGCTAAGGTACCTGTTGCAGAATGCACTTTATTTATTCTCGCATCGTTAAAACTGGATGTGTGTTCACAATTAATTTATTCTGTTATTCTTATTTTCAAAATCTAGCGATGTGGGAATACACATTCGTATGCTCCTCCAACACTTCCCCCACGCGTCTTTCCCTCGGTACCTCACATACATTTGTTTTGTACACGCGTGTTAGAACCAATTAGAATCCATAAAGGTCATTAGAATCCATAAACATGCCCAAATAAGGTAAAGATTTAGTTTGTTGACCTACTAACACAGGTAAATTCGGTGTATGTATGTAAAGTCATATCGATGGATGTAATATGTAATGTTACTAGTCAGTCAGTCTGACAATAGCGAGCGCTCAGTAAACTTCTGTCAATACGAAATAAAGATTCTCTTAAGCTGTCGGTCGGTCACATCTTATTCGTGTGTCTGTTGACCCTCCGTTGACTGTGTCTAGTCTATTTTCCACGATCCACTAATATTACAAGCATTCGGGGGATCACGTGATCGCACGTGGAGGAAAGTCAAGAATTTTTCGCTCGCGTATGAATCAGGTGAAAATCAGGAAATAACAGCTGGGCCCCCACAGAAAGATCAGGAATTGGAGAGAAAGTACTGCAGAACGATAGGAAATAAAGGCAGCAGAATTGGAAGGGAAAAGAAGGAGAAAAAAGGCAAGGAAATTTCCATTAAAATTCCAGGTTAGATGCAACGTCGTCAGAGGGTGACGGCGGAGACAGGTAGGGAGGAGAGAGGGAAGCCAGGAGGTGAGTCAAGCGACACCTGAGGCTAGATAATTGGCCGATGAGGTAGGAATACTATAAAGTAACAGAAAGTAAAAGAGGGCCGATAATTCAGAAAGTGATAAATGAATACAGGAATGGACAGGAAGAAAAAAAGGCGGCTCAGTCGGCGAAGAAGAAACAGAAGAAGAAAGGAAAAGGAACAATTGTGGAATTTTTGAGAGAGAGCTGGAAGCGTCAGAGACAGCAATAAGCAAAAGGAAAAGAGAAGAAGAGGAAAGAGCAGAAGTGGAAAGAGAATTACTAGGAAAATTTGAAAGAGCGAGGAAAGTATACAGATCTCCAGTCAAGAAGGAAGATACGGGAGTCTGTACAGAGGAAGACAAGAAAATGGGAGAAGAAATGAAGGTGCTAACGGAAATTATGAGAGAGATAAAAGAAGAACTCAGAAGAACGCGAGAGGAGTTAAGGAAGGAGATAAAAGATCTGAAAGAACAGTAGAAAAGAAAGGAAGACGGCTGGGAAGAAAGGATAAAGGCGGTGGAAAACAAGATTGAGAATATAGTCACGGGAGAAGATGGAGCCCTACAGGAGAAAATAAAGAAATTAGAAATGCAGGAAGAAATAAGAGAGAGAAAGGAGAAGAGGAACAATATCGTGATAAAAGGATGGGAGGTCGCACAGAGAGACTCACTGGAAAAGGTGGAGGAAATGATAAAGAGGGAGCTTCACGCTGATGTAACAGTAATAAAAGCTTTCTGGACAAAAAGAGGAACAAATATGGTTACAGCAAAGCTGAAGGATAAGGAACAGAAAAGGATAGTTATGATCAAGAAGAACAACTTAAAAGGAAAAAATATAATCATCGACAACGATCTAAAAGAAAGGCAGATACAGAGAGAAATTCGGAGAAGCGAAGGTGAAAATCGGCTACAGAAAACTACAAGTAAATGAGACGAAATTCGTATGGAAAGAGGGAGAGAGCCTAAAAAAGCAAAAATTTTGGAGCAGGCAGAGCTCTGCGGGTCCATAAATGGGCGGGCAGAGTGCAAAGGACTTGACGCGGCCGCTCCTGCGAGCTCCGCGCTAGCGGAGCTCGTGGGGGGGGAGAGCTGCAAGAGGGAAGAAGATCGGCGCGAGAGAAGAAGGAAGAAGACGAGCCAAGCTGAGGGATAATAAGACGATAAAGATAGGTTTTTGGAACGCCGCATAGATAATAAGGATGCACAATTTTGGGATTACATAAAGAAATTCGATATAATTGCAATGGTGGAAACATGGATCGAAGATAAGCGATGGAATAGAATAAAAGAACATTTGCCAGAAGAATTCAACTAGACGTGCAAATACGCCAGGAGAGAAAAAAGTAAAAGAAGTGTTATGAGAGGAATTATCATAGGAATAAGGAAAGGCATCACGAAAGAACAAGAGGGAGGCGAGAAGAAGAACACGGAGGGCATACAGGTAAGAATAGTAAGATTAGGCAGAGAAACTTGGAATATAGTGACTGTATACAATAGAAACGGAATATCAGAAATCATGGAGAAAAGAGTTAATTCCCGAAGAAAATGAAGGAAACTTCGTGGTAGGAGGAGATTTTAATGCCAGAATAGAAGAAGAGGGAACGATGGTCTGGGAGGATGAGAAAATCAAAGGATAAAGTAATAAATGCAGAGGGAAGGAAGTTTCTTGAAACGATAGAAAAAAGAGGATGGGATATATTAAACGGAAGCACAGAAGGAGACGACGAGGGTGAGTTAACCTACATCGGCGTGAGAGGATCGTCAGTGATAGATTATGCAATAGTAAATATAGAGACAAGAGGAAAGATCGACAGGATGGTTATCAAAGAAAGATCAGAATCGAATCATTTGCTAATCTGTGTATATCTCCTACTTGAAAATGAGCTCCAATCGACGGAGGATAGCTCTTAGAGCTGCACACGCAAGCAGCAAATGTGGACGGAAGGAGATATAAAAAAATTCAGAGAGATATCAGAAAACACAGAATTTGTAGAGTCAGGATTGGAGGAATCATGGACAGAATTGAAAGAGACGATAAAGAGGGCAACACAGGAGAAAGAGATAATAAGAAAGAAAAGAGAAATAGGGGATAACAAATGGTGGAATAAAGAGTGCCGAGACAGAAAAAGAGAATTAAGAAAAATACTCAGAAAAGCAAAAAAGAACGAAAGACTTCTAGAGGAATATAGAACTAGAAGACGGCAATATCAAAGGTTTTGTAAGGAGAGAGAGGAGAAATATAGAAAAGATGAGGAAAAAATTAGGAATATCAAAACAGAAACGGAAGCATGGAAATATATTAATATGGAAAGGAAAAGAAGAGTTGGTATTTCAAAAAGGATAACGAATGAAGAATGGAAACAGCATTTTAAAGCCGCGTCTACACCTGAGCACGCTCGGATCCGAGCCAAGCCGAACACGAACGAACGTACTGGTGTGGACGATGATCCGAGCTGCGCCGAATAGGCCCAAACCGTTCGCCGAACGCACTCAGACCGAGCCGCGACTCGTGGATCAGATCCGAGCATTCGCCATTCGTATGAATGTGTGTGGACGGGCCAGAGCGAATGGCCGCGTTCAGGAAACTATAGGTACCATTACCGGGCCTCGGTTTTCGTCGTATGTCCGATACATATAGTTCGGCCTCCTTATCTCTATTCTTCATGACAACGAAGATAAGATGAATTCTCTTCAATTTCTTCCTCTGTACACGGCTTACCTTCGAACATTGGCCGCATTCAGGAAACACAACTGTTGAGTGAGCGCTCATTATGATTGGTTCTTACACTTAGATCCGAAGAAGAACCAAAGGTAAGAACCAATCATATTAAAGAATCACTGACCGCTTACTTAACAGTTGTGTTTCCTGAATGCGGCCAATGTTCAAAGGTGTGACAGGAAAATTAAAACCCTTTTCCTCGACATCGACACTCGACGTTTAAAATCCTTTCCCTCGACATTGACGCTCGATGTAATGATCGATCCGACAAAAATTATGAAATACCGACTGTACGTTCTCTGTTGCCCGCGCTGCATGAGCGCCGAGCCCTGTAAACCGTCGAGACGGAGAGCCAATAGCGTAGCCGCATGTGACGAAATATATCGATCCGCAACGATTGGTAGGATCGAAGGGGGTGGGCGCGTGGTAGCGGAACGACCGAGAGATCTCGGAGACTTTTCCGTCGGTCTTCGGCGTGATCAGTCCACGCGTATAGAAATAATTCGTGGTGCGAATAGCGATCAGTTGTCTGCTGGTTAGAAGTATTATCTCGAGTGATTTCGACAATTTCGACGATAATTTGTCAACGCCGTATTGGACGGCGCTCGTAAAACAGTGTAAGCGGGCTGTGTGGGCCGTTTTGTGGCAAACGGCGGCGTAACTTGTAACGTAAGTCTAACCTAAATACACTTATATATCGCTTGCTTATCTCTCTGATTTCTCTTGACTTCCGCAATATTCCTTGGGTCTTCCGACGGAACTCCCCTTGTGTTGTCTCATGATTAAGGTTAAAATCGCTAGCCGATTACTGAGTATTAGAAGATATGGAATGCGAGTTTGTTAGTTCTCATAAAACTAACTGGCGCCCAATTAATTAAGGTAAATTCGTCAAAACTCTTAGAGCCCTGGCAGCCCTTGACCCAGGCCGCGCCAGGTGTCGGCGTTGCACGCAGAATTTATTGCTAATCTTCGTCAAAGATTTTAACGCCGGTCTCATTTGGCGCCCAACGTGGGGCGACGTCGGCAATAAATTGAAAATATTTGTAAATTGTAAAAATTGAGTCGTAATAAATTGTATAAATTTGTAAATTGTAAATTGTAAAGCTTTGTGAGCAACTCAGGAGATATTGAAATCCGGAGGAATTTATCTGTAAAGCCGAGCATGACGAGAAACTGTTCGGACCGTAATAGTTAAGAGGACAATAGTATGTGGAATTCGCATGAGCGACTGAGGTAGAAAACATAAACATTGAGAGACCTTCGGTGGTAATTCCGACAACACAGTTCTATCTCGTCATGTTCGACTCTCTTTCAATGCTTGAATAATATTCTTTCAAAGTTTCTTTCTGCAGCAGTACTAATATATTTCGCTTGTTGCTTGTATGTTATTTATTAATTGATTGATTATTTATTTAATTGTCAACTGAATATGCGTTAATTATTTATTATTTGTAGTCTTGCGCTCATCGTCTATCTGCTTATTTAGTTTATTTATTTAATCGAATTGTGTGAATCTTGGCCCGATTATTAAGTTACCACGGTCAAGTAAATTATGTGAGATTTTAATTGAATTCCGATAACGTCTTGGCAAGATAAATCGTTGGGGATTATTAATCGGAAATGTAAACACGTTCGATTCATAGCCTAAGAGAACGACAAGGTCGAGTGCGAGAGCTTTGAATAGTGAAAGTGGATTGCTGTCGATGAGTGAGGTTCTTACTCTCACTCGTTGACAATTTATGACAATCATATGTTAACTTTGTCTGAACGATGTAAATGTCCCGTTCATGACAGATTATAAACAAATTGCAGTCACTTAATTTAGATCTTACTCTGATTTTGTGACTTATTGAGATTATCGAGTAAATTCTGCGGGACAGAGGTCTCGCCCTGTCCCGTGCCAGTATTGTGATTACTGATTTGTAAACGAGTTGATCTCATTAATTAATAAATCCTAGAAGGACTGATTCTTGTTGTCGATGAGTGGGGTTCTTGCTCCCATTCGCCGACAAATTATTGGTGCACGTCTCCGTTACGTATGTTAAATTATCCGTTTTTATGTGTTATTATATTTAAAATTATTTGCTAATTGCCCCGTCCATGACAAATTATAAATAATAAATTACAGTCGCTTGATTTAGATCTAGAAGGATAAATTAAATTTTGTTGTCAATGAGTGAGGATCTTGCTCCCATTCGTTGACAAATTATCGGTCCCTGATGTATGTTATAATTTATTATTAGCAAATTCTAGAGAATTAATTGAATATCAATGAGTGAGGATCTTCCTCCCATTCGTCGACGAATTATTGTAAACGAATTATATGTGTTTTGTCAACCGGTTTGACAAATTCCATTCTTATTATTGAAAAGTCAATGACATTTCAACGGCGTGAGTCTCGTCTCGGTTGTTGATTAACTGTGAATTAAGTATTATTTAGTTATTTATTCAATTGTTTATTTATATGATATCATTGAATTAAGAAAGTGGTTGATTGTGTCAAGACTAAGACACTGAACAAAGCAAGCATTGGCACAATTACCGAATCATTATTAAATTGAAACAGAGAATTACCGTCAAATAAGGTCCTAGCAAGACTAAACGTAGCCCAACACATAATAAAGTCATGACGTCTATGTTTATTTCGCCGCCTAAACGAACGACTAGAGCCGGAACGAAATTAATAGAGTCAAATAGTAAAAAACCGTCAAACGACCAGAGTTCGCAACTGTCGCTCAACGAAACGTTTCCAAGGGGGGACGCGTTGAGTGGGGACTTGCAGACCGGGCCCATCCCGTCGCAAACCGTTGAGGGCGCGGGGGTGGAGGGCTCACCTACCGCTCGAAACTCGGACACGGCTGTTTTGACACAGCGAGCCATCGGTGCTATCCCTGAAATTATTCGGGGGGATACGCCTGTAGGTAGAGGAAGAGGCTCGCGGGGAGCAACTCCAATCCCTAGTGAGGATTTCCGATCGACGCGAATAGAAACTACATTAGGACCTATAACAAATAGGCTGGATAGTTTTGACGTAAGGATAGGCCGAGTCGAGGCACTCGAGAGTAAAATGATTGAAATAATGGGAAATATGAATTTGTTGATTGATCAATTAAATAATAAAATGAATGAAATATTGGGAGATATGAAACTGTTGATTGACCAGTCAAATAGTAAAACTTCGGCATGCCCTAACGATACGTCTGGAACCGAGCTACCCGGTAATAATAATAATACGTCAATTAATAATCCACAAGCGGCGTCATACAGTAGAATAGAAACAGTCGCGGGATCGTCGAATAATTTAATTGATACTGCGTGGCCCAAGTCGTCGGGAACCAGACGGGCACACAATTTGTTACAGAATGCGGATACCTTAGACTTGAGAGGTTCGGTCGATGGGGGCACTCGTCGCGTAAATTTCCGGGCGGAAAACTTAATAGATGGTGGGCACCGAAATTTGCGATTTATGGATACGGAACAGAGCAATCGCCGAGTTGATAGATCATCAAATAATTCGGGTAGGTTTGTAGTCACGGAGATAACCCCAGAAGGTGAACTAGTAACGCAGGAAAACATAACTAACGAGGAATATCGTCAAATAATGCAAAATAGATTTGAAGCAGAACGTGGTGAGATCCGTGCCCCTAATTTTAGATTCTGGCGCGAGCAACGATCGCCACCAGCCAGGAGGGGAGTACTATCGTGGCGTAGTAGCGAATCGGACGAGAGCGACGATAATATTCGAGGAGCTGACGGTTATCAGCACGCGCGAGTTCGAAGGAATGCCATGTCAATAAATCGGTATGCCGGTAGGGAAAATAACTCAGCCGCGTACACATACGATCGCGAACTTGAATCGGCCATGAAAATCGGCCGTATCGTTAGGAATTGGAACATCACGTTTCCCAAAACAGAGAAAGACCCGGAACAATTCTTGCTGATTTTGAAGGATCAGTTGAGCGTGAGCGGGATAAGAAAAGATCTGTTTGTTCCTTGCCTGTCGAGCGTTTTCGAGGGACCGTATAGAGCTTGGTACCTGTTAAATAAACAACGTTGGCAAACATGGAAAGATTTCACACGCGCCTTTCGCTTTCAATGGGCAGTAAAGAAGGACGATGGGGCACTCTTTCTAGAAGTCTGTAACTTAAAGTTCGAAAAGGGAGAAACCCTAGCAGAGTTTACTTGTCGAGCACGCCTTATCTTTGAAAGGATGCAGAATCCACCGTTATTTCGCGAACAATTAAAACAAATTCTTGTCAAGTTTAATCCAAGATTAACCTTTGAAGTTCTGAATCTGCCTATCCACGATTATGACGAATTTTTGCACTATTTAAATGAGCGAAATTATCTATATAATCGTTCAGTCGAAGCTCAAAAGGGAACGCGCGGGAAATTCTCTAAATCGGATCTGAGGTGTTTACAGGATAGTACTGACGAGTCTGATATTCGGTCTATTGGGAGCGGGAGTAGCGACGAGAGTGAAACCGAGCTGAGGGCTATACAGACAAAACTGTCACGTAACGCTAAAAAGGAAAATAGTACGGGAAACAATACAAAGACATTAGTTAAGCAGAGGCTCGAAAAGAATATAGCGACCTTTAAGAAAACCGCGAAATCGTCGACAGATACCCCAACCGAACAACCACCGGCTCCTCAAGCAAGGATTGCCCGAGACCTTACTAAAATACTCTGTCATAACCGTGGCGAGATGGGACACGTGGCGCGTTTCTGTATCGCGGAACGGCAAGTCTTGTGCCTTATTTGCCAAAATAAGGGCCACGTGAATAAGGATTGTCCAACGCGGTCGGGAAACGAGCAGGGCCGGCAGTAATCCCCCCTCAGGCTACCGCCATAGAAGGCCCGATTGAGGGAAAGAAAACAAAACTCAATATAGAACAGATTAAATCCCTGGATAGATTAGAAACGCGCGCCGAAATACTTACGTCAAATCAGCCTCCAGCGACCGTGGCTGACGTTAATCGCGAGACAATATCATTAGATCTATTAGAAACGCTCTCAAGTGATTCGGAATGGTCCGAGGATGAAATCGACCTGGAATCCGTCAGTTTAAACGAGCAAACCGCGGAAATTATTCAATTGTCAACATTGACGACTAACGAAACATCAGACGTTAGGAGCGTGAAACAAAGTAGTTCGCCAGGCATGTCGTAGGACGTGAAATCTTTCGTCGAAGACTGCGACGTGTGTATGAAGGTCAAGTTTAATCAGAGGCCACTGAAAGGACCTTTGGGGACAAGACCTCTACTCACACCGTGGGCGCGATTGTTGATCGATACGGTAGGGCCGTTTACTCGTTCGAAGAAGGGCAACGTATACATAATTGTCATACAGGATCTCTATACGAAATTTGTCGAACTTTTCCCAGTACGTAGGCAAACCGGTAAAAATGTCATTAGAATCTTGGAGACGGTATTCGATAAATGGGGAATTATCCCCGAGTCAATTATCACAGATAACGGTACGGAATACGTAAACAAAGACGTCAAAGCATTTCTAACAGCCAAGAAAATAAATCACACCACTACCCCATTAGCGCACCCTCAAGCAAATCCGGTAGAACGCGTCAATAGGACAATAAACCAATGATTGCCGCGTTCATAAAAGATAGTCAAAACGAATGGGATAAAGATTTGTCAAAACTTCAGCTCGCATACAATACGGTACCGCATGCCGGTAGTAGAGTCACGCCGTTTTACTTGAATTACGCGCGAGAGGCAAACATAAACCAACGAAGATGTTTTGTTGACGGTAATGAGGAGGTAACGGACGACCTGGTCGAACATTGGGTAAAAAAATTAAGTAAATCCGACGAATTACGACATCAGGTTGAAAATCAGTTGAAATCATATTCCGACGAACGTCTTGCCAAGGCTAATTGTGACCGAACGGTTTGACTTAAATATCGGTGCGGAAGTTTAATATCCAAATAAAAAATTGAGTAATAAAGCTGGAGGGTACTCGGCTAAATTGGATCACCGGTATCTCGGCCCAGCATTTGTAAAGCGAATAATCGGGCCAATGATCGTCGAACTGGCAGACAAAGCTGATAAAACCGTCGGAAAGTACTATGTAACGGATTTGAAGGTTCCTCGTCGGAGTTTACTAACTCTAAAAATTTTACAGACAATTCGACCAAACTTATCTGTAAATGACAAAGGCATCACGAACGGCGGAGAGGACAAGACTACGCTGGAAGAGTTGCTCCAACGGAAATTGAAGATGGAGGGGCAAGTCAAGGCCCTCCTAACCAAACACGAATCTCAGCAGGACATTGTTGCAGGAAGCTTTGACCAAACGGGACGACGAACACAAGAAATTTTCAAACGCCTCGTGTAACACCACCTCAGGAGTTGCGTGACGATCCACGCACTCGTGTAACGTCCCGGGGACTTCCACGGCAGACGGTCATGACAAGCCACCCTAGAGGAGGAAGTCGGGGGAAGCTACATTAACAACGAGCCCTGAAATACTACGACTACTTAAGGAAATCCAGGCTCTTCCTCCCCCTCGCCTCAAATTGACAAAACCAGCCAGGATTTCTGCTGCCGAAGTCTATGCGGAAAACGCGAAACGCGACCGCATCCCCAGCAGAGATCACCCCTTGCAAATGCCGTCAACATGGAAGAGGGCGTCGAAGGCAATCGACGACCCTAAAACATTGGTCGCCCTCTCGATAGTTGTAATGCCATTATCGTTAGCAAAAATGCCATCCTTTGACGAAGTACTGAAGGAGCTCGGCGTTTTGGAACCTCCCGATGCTGCGAGCGGAAAAACGCCATTGTACTTCGCCGATTGCAGAGTAATCGGTGAGAGTATGCTTGAGGACCTCATCATTAAACGGGCTAAGCTCCTTGTTGAGCGCACGTAGTCAACCAAAGTGGATCCTGGCGCCCAGACCTTTGTCACCTCCGTGCGCAAGAAGTACGTCGCTGACTGCGTCAATTGTCGTTCAAAGGAACACCACTTCAAGGACTGCAAACTGCCTTATCGCCCCAGATTCTGCCGAGTTTGTGGCGCCGACGGATTTGATACTGAAGACTGCATCTACCCACATGGGATAGAACATAAGCTGCTCTCAACCGATGTCCGGGATGTGCTGCAGACTTGTCTCTCTATTGCCCGGAATGTCCGGACTGCAACGCGCGGTACGGAGACATTGTCGACTGGCTGAGACTTAACTATGCAACTTGGCCTACAACATTGACACTCAAAGACCATCAATACTTGATCAATGGAGGCGCAGAAGTCCTGAAAAGGAAGGTCAAAACAAAATTTTACGACCCTACGGACTACCCAAACCGCGTACGCGCATTCCTGATCCGGGAGAATGCACTTTTCTCTGCACCGCTTGTCGCCAATCCCGCTGCACCATCTGCAAAGGAATTGTCAGTGGAAAGGAACCTCCTTGCGATCCAAGCGGTATGCTCACCGCGCAACAAGAAGACTCCGGACGAGATCATGCGGGAGGCCGGAGATGCGAGATGGGGAAGAAATTCGCGTCATAGTACCTACGAATTATAAGAAGGGGATGTAGGCTGTTTTCCCCATGACAATTCCGACGACTAACGCTAAACACCTTGCTTTAAATATTTTGTCAAATTAAATTTAAGCGAAGGTCGTCGAAATAAAATACAATAGCTAAATAAGTTTTCCGCTTATGTTTCGTTACGCAGCTTATCTCCTAGTAAATAGCATTACTGGCTATAAAATTTAAGTTACCCTCGACTCTAAAATACATTCGTCGCCAAAGTAATAGGTGTATCACTTCCAGCTTCACCTACCAACATTCCTTCCTTAAATTGTTGAAGTCAATGAGAAATGTCATACCCACAATTTGTTGGCGGAGGGGAGATTTTCAGGTGACTATGAGTTGAGCAGCAGAACGAAAACACACAGCTCGCACGAAATCCTCCGAACATCTTGTTTACGATGTCAAGGTTCGAGGGAGGGGAATGTGACAGGAAAATTAAAACCCTTTTCCTCGACATCGACACTCGACGTTTAAAATCCTTTCCCTCGACATTGACGCTCGATGTAATGATCGATCCGACAAAAATTATGAAATACCGACTGTACGTTCTCTGTTGCCCGCGCTGCATGAGCGCCGAGCCCTGTAAACCGTCGAGACGGAGAGCCAATAGCGTAGCCGCATGTGACGAAATATATCGATCCGCAACGATTGGTAGGATCGAAGGGGGTGGGCGCGTGGTAGCGGAACGACCGAGAGATCTCGGAGACTTTTCCGTCGGTCTTCGGCGTGATCAGTCCACGCGTATAGAGATAATTCGTGGTGCGAATAGCGATCAGTTGTCTGCTGGTTAGAAGTATTATCTCGAGTGATTTCGACAATTTCGACGATAATTTGTCAACGCCGTATTGGACGGCGCTCGTAAAACAGTGTAAGCGGGCTGTGTGGGCCGTTTTGTGGCAAACGGCGGCGTAACTTGTAACGTAAGTCTAACCTAAATACACTTATATATCGCTTGCTTATCTCTCTGATTTCTCTTGACTTCCGCAATATTCCTTGGGTCTTCCGACGGAACTCCCCTTGTGTTGTCTCATGATTAAGGTTAAAATCGCTAGCCGATTACTGAGTATTAGAAGATATGGAATGCGAGTTTGTTAGTTCTCATAAAACTAACTGGCGCCCAATTAATTAAGGTAAATTCGTCAAAACTCTTAGAGCCCTGGCAGCCCTTGACCCAGGCCGCGCCAGGTGTCGGCGTTGCACGCAGAATTTATTGCTAATCTTCGTCAAAGATTTTAACGCCGGTCTCAAAGGTAAGCCGTGTTCGGAGGAAGAAATTGAAGAGAATTCATCTTATCTTCGTTGTCATGAAGAATAAAGATAAGGAGACCGAACTATATGTACCCAACATACGACGAAAACCGAGGCCCGGTAATAGTACCTATAGGTACCTACAGATGGCATTGCAATCACAAGATATCCGATGGCTTGAGGAGGAGGAGAGCACGGGAGGAGAGATTGTAGGTTGGGGACGTACGTGTGAGTGTACTGCGAGTGTTCTCTATTCTTCATGTTCGTTGTACAGCGTGTGTTTAATTATCCACAGTAAGTACAGCAAATGTTTATGTGAGAGCAATATGATAATTATTTCATAATGAAATTATTTTTCAGAAATGGAATGGGGTGAAGATACATGTGCAAAACTCATCGACGAGTATAAAAAAAGGGATATAATATGGAATCCAAGACATCAATACTATTACAACAAGGTGAAAAAAGAAGATGCTTGGTCGGAAATTTCGAAAATATTTGGAACGGCCAATGACGATGTAAAAAAAAAATGGAAAGCCTGAAAGGCTAATACAGGCGAGAAAAGGCAAGAGCAAAAAACAGTATTTCAACTGGAAAAGGTAAGGCAGAAGAGGCATTTGTAGGTTATGGTGAAATTTTTCTTGAAGTAAATACTCATATATTTTCTTACAGAGCGCAGTGAGATTTATACATCGAAATGGTTCGCATACGAAATGATGAGATTCTTGGATGACAAATATGATCCCCGAAAGACTATAAATGTAAGTTTTTTCAGCATGAATAATTGAAATTGAGGTTAAGATATTATCTATTGACAAAGAACATTCATCTATGCATATTCGTTTTGCCAATGCATTTTGCCAGAGGTACAAAAGTATTCAGTATACTCTTCCCTTATTTCTTCTGCAGTTCCTCTCGTTCTCCGAGGTATACTTTTTAAAGGTAGGAGAGACATGCCCTTTTGATCTTTTCGCCAGCTACCAGGTGTGATTTGGCCATCGAGAACGGTATCTAATGCTCCTAGTGGTGTATATATATTCCGTGAAGCTACAGTTCTGCGCAAAAAATTATGAAGACAGACGATAGTCATAACAATCACTTCTGCTTTTTCTGGCTCCAAGAGCATCGGCTTTCTTAAAATTCGAAACACACTTGACGCAATTCCGAAGACATTTTCCGAGACGCGGGGAGCTCTAGATAACCGATAATTGAATATTCGCTTTGGAAACCCCTTTGAGTGAATACCAGTATGGTTTCATGAGGTTATCTGACATAGGGAAAACTGAATCTCCCACAAAAACATAAGGAACGGGTGATTCTCTCCCAGGAAGAGCCGATGGCTCAGGTAGAGTTGAACTTTTGGCTTGCATCAATTTGTGCAGCTTGCAATTATTGAATACCCCTCCATCTGATATGCGTCCTTGGCAACCAATATCAACAAACAGAAAATTGTAATCAGCATCCACTAAAGCCATCAGAACGATACTAAACGTAGAATGGTAGTTGATGAAATCGCTTTCACTCATCATTGGAGACTGCAAAACGATATGTTTCCCGTCAATTGCTCCTAAGCAGTTTGGATAATTCCATGTAGTCTTGAATTTTTCCGCAATTTTTTCCCATTCGTCTGGAGTTGACGGCAGCTGTAAAAATTAAACACATGATAATCGTATCTGAATGCACATGTTCTTTGAAATTGAGAATCGTAGAAATAAAAAGCAGCATTTTGGAAAATTTTGAGCTAAATTTATGGAATTGATTTTTCATCTTTTTGTAGAATGTAAGGAGTGATGTAATCGAAGACGAAGAGTCAGCTGATGATACAATGGATAGCAGTGTCACCGACGATTCAATGGATCAGAACGATCCAGAAATGGCCAGTCTACCAACGCCATCAGATACAGAACTCGTGATCGAAACGCAAAATGTGGTCGAGACTCAAAATGTAGTTGAGACTAACAATGAGATGAGGTTTTTCGTTAATATCTGTTTGTACAGGGTATTCCTTTTTCTCTTTCCATGGAGGTTACATTACTCTATTTTCCTAGTTGCATACGGGAGTCGCGTCGCGTGTCCTTCTTTGTTCTCTTTTTTACTATCCACATGACAGTAATCACGATTCTTATTATAATTACAACTATGGACACGGAGCCCACGGGATATATTACATATTTGTTAGATAAGAGGCTGACTTGGTTGTCTTCTAGTTCCTTGTTTATTTCTTCTAGGTTCAGGCTTAGTTTTGTTAGCTCCACGGGATTATTAATCACATGTTCCAATCGTAATTCTGTTCCTGATTTTCCGTTATCTCTAATGTTTTTAGTTATTGTTTTGAAAGTTAAATTAAATTGTGGTAAATGCATTTGTACGTATTTGATGTATTCTCGTTTTTTTGTTCGTAGTGTTAAGTCCGTCGTAGTCAGACTACAATTTTCATTTAGCTTAATTTTTCCTGTTCTATTTATTTCGATTTTATTTTCAGCTTGGTCATTGCATTGTATAGTTATTTGTTGTTTATACGGGGTAGAAAACAGCCATGTCTGCGGTTCCGCAGGGGTTATCCAGAACGTCACGTTCGAGAGAACGTGACGTCGCTCGCAACTATCTTTTTGTGCTCTTATATAGATTTGCACCTTGCATGGTGCGTGCGCTGTTATAAAATATCCAGGGTAGTTTATTTCGCATACAAATGTCGTGCCGGAATGCGTACATTTGTCTAGATCGTTTTTTTTTTAGTGTCAGGTAATTTCAATTTTCTTTATTAATAGCCAACAGGGTATTCGTGGTTTTGGGGATTATAAATATATTTTTATTGTCATACACCGGCAGGGGGGTTACTCGTACAATTTCGTAATTGGGGTATGTGATAATCGGGAAGGTTAGGATCGTGTAGACGTTGGGGTTGTCGTAATATGCGTTTATTTCTACAAACCTTTGGATGATATTCCAATTTTCTACTTGTAACTCAAAGAGAAAGTGTGCCCCTCGGGATAGATGGGCCGTCGCTTCTCTTAATTCCGCTACAATGTTTTCGAGTGGTAGTAGTCGTACGAGTATTATACCGCTTTTTGTATAGGTAAGATATTCCAGGATATCTTCTATGTCGCTTACTAGTTTAGCTGTTATCGCGGTTATTATTAAAAGGTGCTCGTCTATTTCTTCGCGGCGTATTAGTTTTGATACTCGTTGTTGTACCCGTTTCGTGACGTTCGCTAATAAATTTTCGTTCTTGCTTATTGACTGTTTTAATGTTTCTATGTGTCCTAAAGTGGCGTTTATAATTTTAATTTGATGCTTCGCCGCGCGCCGTATTGTGTTCTGCTGATTTTGTATTAAATCTAGCTGTTCCTGTATTCGTCATGCGTCATCGGCGTCCATTGTCCCAAATAAAGTTTTACTTATTGTGCCTACTGCGTCTATCAGTCCGCGTCGACTCGTCGTTACTTTATATACGGTCTGTAATCGTAAGAGCAGTTGAGTCAGTTTTGCATTACTGTCTTCTGTTATGCGGAGGATATTGTTACATGCGTCTTGGTTATCGTTATCTAAGTTATTGCATAGCCCTTTGGTCTATTCGAGGTAATTTTGGAGTTGGTGATATCTCACTCCATATGCTGCGACATCAATTCTGATAGCTAGTTTCCACGTTGCTTCCTTTAGTTGCATGGTTCCGATTTTCTCGAAGTAGATTCCAGGTTCGTCGCTAAATGATGTCACCTCGTACGGTGGTACAGGTTCCGGTCTCGCTTTCTCTGCGAGGTGTACGACGATGATTATCCTGTAATATTCGCGTTTAAGATAGGACTTTTTTTTTGTTTACTTATTAATATATATATATTTTGCTTTACTCCTTTATAACTGCTTTTAACCGATTTACATGCATGCGTATCGTATTTCGTTTTATTTTAATGGTGTAGTTTACATTGCTATGTTTCTCAAGGATCATGTACGGTCCGATCCATTGAGACTCGAGCCTTTTCTCGTCCGCGTCGTACTGTCTTGTCGAGCAGTAATACTTTGTCGCCTACCTTAAATGTCTCTTATTTTCTTATCGAACTACTGTTTCGCCTTGCTTAATTTTCTGCTGGCGTAGTAGATGTTCGGTCGAACTTGGCCTACTGGCCCCTGAGAACGTATGACTCCGGTGGCGAAATCTGATGCGTCCGTCGCCGCGCTCAAATAAACGGTCTGTAATTGCTCACGTAATCTTTTGCGTCGCGCTGAAATAGATTCGCGTTTTTTGGTCGAGTGTAACGTGAGTATGTCAGTTGTATCACTTACCGGCTTTTCTTTTAGAGTTACACGCGGTGTGGGTGTCTCTACTGATTTTTCCACGCCGTTTAACATGCTTTTCGGGCATTCAAAATCTGTTGGCTCCATCAAACAGTGTCCGATGAATACTCTTGGTGTAGGTTCTTTACCTTTTATGATACCTACTCTGCTGCGGAGTGATAAATGTACCTTCTTATATGGTCGGAGTTTAAATGTAACTCTTCCGATGTGTACCTGCTTTGTGGCGTGTGAGACAACGGCTTTGCCTTTGTGAGGAAATCATTCCCCAGTATTCCCTCATGATCGATCGGGAAATCGTCTTCTACTTCGTACATGGTATGGCGTATTTTCTGGCTTCCGAGGTCTACGGTTGCTTTTATTTTTCCGAGAGTGTGGATCTTGTGTCCCGTCACTCCGGTCAATGTCAGGCGTTTTTCTCGCACCATAGTATCGCCTTTTAAATTTCCTACTTTTATTAACGTCAGGATCGCTCCTTAGACTAGTAAGAAATTCGTCTTGCCTTTCTTAGGCTCTTGAATCGGCAGTGTTATCAGGTTTAAAGTATGTGGGTAAGAATACGTCAGAAATATCACGATTTGGACGTGGTTTCCGGATTGATTTGCAAATTGGTAAAATTATAGTATTGGATAAGAGAAATGAAAAGGTCAAAGGATTTTTGAAAATTTTGAAAATTGTAAAAGTTACGCCATGTTGAATTTTTTACTAAGTATTTTTTTAAGTACTAATATTTACGAAACTATTCATCGGATTTTAATAAAATTTAAATATGTTATACTTGAAATCATGCCTTTTTAGACTATTGCATTATTGAAAACGAATTTTTTAATTTTGACCAAAAAAAAGTAAAAATATTTTTTGGAATCGTTTTTATTCGAACGGGACCAATTTGTCAGAAATTTTGTAAGATAATAAAATATTCCTTATAGTGTAACCTTTCTTTAAAAAAAAAAAATTAATGGAGACTCTAATAGGTTCTAAGATATCGCAATTTTCGTGAAAGCGTGCAGCACCGCGCCGCGCCGCGCGGCCCGCCCGTACAGTGCCCCCTCGTAGTGCAAGGCGCTTGTTCGAGCTTCGCTAGCGCCTAAGCTATTAACCTTAGAGTAGGGCTCTCACGGACTTTTTTATAGGAAATTTTATGCTCTACGAAAAAGGTCCAGTACAATTTTGTCGCAAAGTGCACCGTTTTGATACGGAGGCGTTAATATGAAAAAAGAACACGGAATTACTCTTTCTTTTTTCATATCATCGCCTCCGTATCGAAAACGCAGCAGTTTGCGGAAAAATTGTGCAGGACCTTTTTTGTTGAGCAAAAAATTTCCTATAAAAAAATGATGCACTTAAAAATCAATCCCTTCTTAGCGCTACCCAGGATGAACGACGTGGACGTGATAGGGTTCTCATCCCATTGGGGTGCTTTTTTAATGTGAGTCCCCTTGCCTCTTACGAATCGGGGTGCTTCTTGGACGTGAGTCCCCTTGCCTCTCACGAACCGGGGTACTTTTTGTTTCCGAGCGATTGGGGTGGTTTTTCCATTTGGAAAGATATTATTTCTTTCTTTTAGGTGCCTTTTCAAATTCAAAAGTTTCCGTAGAAGTTGAGTATTGTCTGCATATAATTTTATTGTCCACTGTTGGTACGAACGAGTGGAAGCCTCGTGTCCCTTTAATTGCTTGAGCTTTACTGAAGCGTTTTTCTTAACTTTTATTTTTTTTGTCGTGCTCGTTTTTCGTGCAGAACAGCATTCTTATATTTGGCAAAGCATTTTTACCCCACTCATATAAATCATTAGCGGTCAAAATTTGATTACTGCTGCGTTGTTAAGGGAGCTGGTCGACGCCCGGAGTCCCATCCTCCGTGCATCTGCCTTGTCGGAGGAAGATGTCTGGTGCAACACCTCTCCTACTGCTAATTGCAGTAGTACTTCCGTTTGTTGTTCGGAGGGGAAACGGATCTAAGTCCATTGAGTTCTATGGAGAATCCGCCGCGGGGCAGCTCGTTCCCCGCGACGAATCCTCTCAGCGTCCTCTTTTGCGGACATGACGCGTCCGCAAAAGTTGAGGAACGCTGTCCACTTGTCCTCCCTCCCGACTATGGCCGCCACAATAGCTGGGAGGGAAAGATCGTTTCCGACCGCCTCCTTTAGGAATCGGCGCTGCTCAGCCTACGCTGGACAATGTTCCAGCGTGTGTTGCGCCGAGTCCCTCCTCTCGTTGCAATGGTGGCATTGCGTGGTAGCTTCCTTCCCTATTCTACACAGGTACTCACCGAAGCACCCATGTCCGGTGAGCACCTGTGTAGCATGAAATGAAATCCCGTACCTCCGACTATCTAGCCATTCCGCTAGATAGGGTCGGACAGCGTCGACGGTTCTCCGTCCGGGTAACACCGGGTTGGCTAGATACGCGCCCCATCTTTCAATGAGGACCGTCTTTTCTTGGAGCCTGACCAGTTGTTTGACCCTGTCCGTTATCGCGACTCCCCCGGCTCGCAACTGTTTTGTACGTTACACACTTCCGCGTGTTGTCTAGCTGCGAGCTCTAAAGGGGGGAGTCCAGACAGGGTCATGGCCGCCGCGTGCGAGACGGTGCGATACGCTCGTGACACTCAATGCCACGGCATGCTGAGCACGGCGCAATTGTGTCCTAATGCGTGCCGAGGCCTCCAACCGCAGGTGCCCAAACAGGGGCAATACAGTGCCACGGCGTGCACCGTCGACGCGTACAGCCTGCGAGCACGGTCGCCCCTCCCAGGTTAGGCATCAGCCTCGCCAGGCTGTTGGCCACACCTTGGATCCTGGGAGCCAGGCGAGCAAAGTGCTCGCCGAAGCTCCAAGTTCCGTCCAACCAGAGGCCCAGCAATTTCAGCTGGACCCCCACGGGGATACGGGTCCCCTCGACCGTTATATAGGCCCCAGGTGGCTTCTCCCTCGAGCGGTTATAGAAATACGCCGCTTGTGTTTTTAGAGAAGCCATCTTGAGGCCTATCCTACTCATAGCTGCTACCACGCAAGCCACCGCAACGTCCGCCTTGCAACGGGCCTCCTCCCAGTCGTTGCCCTCTACCCCCAGGAAGGTGTCTGCAAAACCAGACACCCAACACCCTGGGGGGAGGGCGACGCGCAGGACGGCATCAAAGCCTAGGTCCCACAGAAGCGGACCAAGCACTGACCCCTGTGGGACCCCCCGCACGACTAGCTTCATCCTCATAATTCCATCTCGGTTCGTATAGGCCAATTTCCTGTCCCGAAGATAGTAATACAGAATGGCTATCAAATATTGGGGGACTCCGTGGTGTTCCAGAGCCCCCCGTATGACCGGCTACGGCAGGGTGTTGAACGCATTAGCTACGTCAAAGGAGACGCCTAGCAACACCCTGCCTTCCTTCGCCGCGGCTTCCGAGAGGGCTTTGATGCGCTGGATAGCGTCTATCGTTGAGCGCCCCGCTCGGAAGCCGTACTGGTCCGGCGACAAATCCGGACCAGTCCGGGACAGGTGCTGGACGAGGCGGTCGGCAATAATGCGCTCAAAGAGCTTGCCTACCTCGTCTAGCAAACAAATTGGTCTATACGCCAAGGGTGAGCCGGCGGGTTTTCCTGCTTTTGGGAGGAGGATCAATTTTGTGACCTTCCATGCTTGGGGGAACCGGTCCTCTTTCAAGCACCTCGTGTACAAAACACGGAGCTTTTCAGCCAGCTTCCCCGTGACCAAGGACCATGCCTTTCCGGGTACCCCGTCTGGCCCCGGCGCGTTTCCTGCCTTCAGCCTTTTGGCAGCTCGGACCATCTCCTCTAATCTGACCTCGAGTTCCTCTTCCCACTCCACAGGCGGTGGAGCGGGGTTTTTGGACACCCTCGCTCTTTCCCTAGGATCTTCGGGAAAGAGGGTGTCTACCACCTTTTCGAGGAACTTGGGATCAAGAGTTTCCGTCACAGGGGGCGCCCATGTTCTGAGTTTGTTCAACACCATCTTGTATGGTAAAAAAATATATGTTACACTCGCATCCAAAACAAAAGTGAGACTGTTTGAGGATTTAAGGGTGACCACCCTTTTATCGAATTTCTTATATATTCTTATATATTCTTATATATTATATCTTATATATATTTTTTTCAAAATTTTTGAATGAAATTTGCAATTATCTGGGCATTTTTTAAATTTTTGTTTCAAATACAGGGGGTGGTTTACCCCCTAAAAATGATCGAACCGAGTCGAAAATTTTTCATTTTTCATATCTCTTGATAATGCAACTATTTTATTTGGTTCGGGCCGAAAATACTGAATCCTTATATACAAAACAATTAAATCGATACCCATAAATTCAAAGGGGTGTTTCACACCCTAAATATGGTTTTCCGCCGATAAAAAAAAATACGTATGTCTTATTTTTACGTCTACTAAAACATATTAAAAAATTATCCAAATCGGCGATTTACACTTGGGTAGTGTTACTTGTGAGAATCGCGATTCTAAATTCCGTCGCACGAGGTCTAATGCTTCGTTGTCGGTATGTCTTTTGACGCGAGCGGGGGTTTGACGGCTATATTCAATCGCTCGTCGCGCTTGCTCGCTAAGGATGAAAGACGCGTTGCTGACGGGGTGATGTCGGGATAAATCTTCCGACATTTATCGCTCGCGAGTTTTAATTTCGGCACTAGCGAATTTATTCCGGTGCTCGCAATCCTGTATTTCGCTCGCGAATTTAATTTCGGCGCTCGCAATTACAACATGGAATGGACTTACAGTAACGCCGCGTATCGCATGCTGATTTCTGCTGAGTCGTCGTCCGCCGCAATGCTGTCCGGCTGGGCTGCTTCGCTGCCTCGCTGCCTCGGTGCTTCGCTGCTTCGGGCTGGCGAGTCCGTGCGGTAGGTCGGGGCCTTCTCCGGTGTCGCTGATAACACTTGTCGGCAGATTTATTTTTTTTACCGTTTTCTCCTTGTATGTATTAGATGTTACTTATGTATTACATATTTTACGTATTTTTATGTAATTTATTCTTAATATATAACATTAAAACAGAATTTATATAAGTTTTGCTATGTCTAATTATTCCTTTTGCCAATAATTTCCTTTTCCCAATTGATTGATTCCTGATTCTTATACTTCCTTACTAGAATTCGTGGTAATAACGCATCTTTCATTATTATTAATTTTATTCCCCCCATTAACACCAAATTGCTGTAAAAAATGATTATTTTTGTTATATAAAGTTCGAAATACTAAATGATCGTATAGAATTAATTTCTGATAAGTCTAACGTCTTTATTTTGATAACAAAATAACACAGGCACACAAAAAAAAATAAGTGGTCTGTACCAAAGACTAGACCCATCATTTCTTATGTATTTTGACGTGCTGAATCCAAATCCAAGGTCAAAATTGACCCCCACCACACCAATTTTTTTTAAATCGCGAAAAACCACCATTGAAAACGGAAAATCTCAATATAAGGTGGGTCAGCGTTAGGTATAAATGTGGCAACCAACTGTAAGACCCAATCTATATGTACTTTGATGTCCTGAATCCGAATCTCGGGCCAGCATTACTGTACCACCCCCCACTTTCTTTTTAATCATGAATAAAAAATTTATCACAAAAATGACTGAGCATCAAAAAGCAGCATGGCTCAGTTTCAAGAAAGTAGCTCAGAATTTCATAGGGAATCAGAAAAGTGAGGATTACCAGAATATAGTTGAGGAAATGTTAGAAAATTACAATCGTTTGGGCTGCTTGATGAACTTAAAATTGCATTTTCTACACTCTCATCTTGATTACTTTCCCGAAAACCTGGGAGATTACAGCGAAGAACAAGGTGAAAGGTTTCATCAAGATATGAAGGAAATGGAGCGTCGGTATCAAGGAAGATGGGATGTTAATATGATGACAGATTTTTGTTGGATGCTTAAAAGAGACCTAACGCTGACCCACCTTATACTGGGATTTTTCGTTTTCAATGGTGGTTTTTCGCGATTTAAAAAAAATTGGTAAGGTGGGGGTCAATTTTGACCCCGGATTTGGATTCAGCGCGTCAAAATACATAAGAAATGATGGGTCTAGTCTTTGGTACTGACCCACCTTATATTGGGATTTTCCGTTTTCAATGGTGGTTTTTCGCGATTTAAAAAAAATTGGTGTGGTGGGGGTCAATTTTGACCCCGAATTTGGATTCAGCACGTCAAAATACATAAGAAATGATGGGTCTAGTCTTTGGTACAAACCACTTTTATTTTTTTGTGTGCCTGTGTAATTAATACGAAGCTATGACAGTAATAACGTGGGTGTTGGTACGTAAATTATAAATTATACATTTTAATGACCAAACATATTAGTATATTATTACAAAGAAATATGGATTAATCGATCCATAGTTGTCTCCCAGTAGAAAGTTGATTTTGACTACACGTTTATGGTCATATAGTCAAGAGAACATGAGAATGCACATTGAAAACATAGAAAAGTTTCAAAGAATGATAATTTTTTAAATAAAAGATGCTACAATAATTACATTGTCGACTTGTCACAGTCGTATTAACTCGAGTTAATGTCAGTTAGTCGGAACTTTGTGACAAGTCGACAATAGGTATGTACCAAGTGCACACTTTGGGTAGCTGTAACTTTTTAAATATTGGTCGTAACGCTTTAGGTCATAATAGTCATCGATAGAACTCTTTAGGGAGCTACCAGGACTTCCGCCAGAACTGCGGATTTTTTTAAATTAGCGCAACTTTGAAATTATGAGTTCCACTTTATCCTCAATTTTTTTAGGTTATTTAAACGGAACTCTTATACTAAAACCTATAGAAAACTCTAGAACTCATCGAAATTTTTCTGAATCTACCATTAAAAATTGTTTTTTTTTTTTTTATAGGGAAATTATGGATTTGCCTTTATCATCGATTTTTGGGCTTATATGAACGGAATTCTTACTGAAACCTATAGGGAACTCGAGAATTCATCGAAATCTTTCCAAATCTACTATAAAAAATGATTTTTTTTTTTTCAAAAATGGGGGCGCTGTAAAGTTTGAGTCCCCATTTTTAAAATGGTGTTTTCGTCACTTTAAATATTAGGACTTTTTCTAAAATCGATAGAGGACTCTAGAACGCTTGTTCACAATTAAATCATTAAAATCTTTGGTTTTGTTCTTAAAGTATTCCTATCAAAGCATAAAATAACACTAAAATAATATTTTACAACATTTATGTACGTATTTCTTCATTAAAGTATCAATTTCCCTTTCCATAAGCGATGCAATATTTTTGACCGGTACTGTATCTCTTATTGCAGTTTCTGTATACAGCTTGTTCTTACTTTACTGCAGTACGTATAATGGTCAATGAAAATACTACGGACTGAATCAGCAAAGAATTCTTAACAAACAATATAGTAGAGGATTAAACTTGCACATTATGTAAGTATTAAATAAATATTCATATTATTATTGTGTAATATAACATTTAATTTTACAACTTTTAAATTTAATAAATGTTTGTATCGGCTGAAGAAGACCCTGTGCGGTCGAAACGTCCCGTTATATATATTTATGTTTAATTTGACATCTACGTTTGTGCTCGATTGTTGGCCTTTGTTCCTAGTTTATTTTGACACACGAGCGATCACTTTATTTATCTATTGTTTACACCCCGGCCTAAAATGGGGTCTTATCATTTTATGAGTTATCAATCCTTGCGCGACTCTATGTAATTATTTAATTTGTATCGGCTGAAGAAGACCCTGTGCGGTCGAAACGTCCCGTTATATATATTTATGTTTAATTTGACATCTACGTTTGTGCTCGATTGTTGGCCTTTGTTCCTAGTTTATTTTGACACACGAGCGGTTACTTTATTTATCTATTAATAAATGTCATTTATTTTATAAATATCATTTATTATTATATATTAATTATTATATATATTATATATATTAATATCATTCGATTAACCCTTTCGGTACGAAGCAACCGGGACGCGAACGGCCCTCCAGTGGCCGAAGCACAGACATAGGAAGATATAGACCGAGCATAAAGTGCTACTGTAGGCAGAGGAGCGTACGATCATGCGGGACGGGAGTTAAGTGTAAATTCGACAAACTTCGGTTAGATTCAGAAACATTCGGACGCTCGTGGATGCTCGACAGCATACGTAAGTCGTGTATGTATATACGGATGTGCCTTCGCTCTTCGTTTAGGTTATATATTAAACTTTGTAACGATCCGCCCCGAATAATACATCGGCATCGTTCCGGCGGAACAACAAGCCGATACCGCCCAGCCGACCATCCGCCGGGCGAGGAACGGGCACGGTGTGCCCACCTTCTTTTTAAACATTAGAGAAACATTGTTAGGAAAGTCCTAACTCGCGATCCGCGGCACCGGGTTAAAAAGCCGAACGAAGCTGACGTCGCCTGAACACCGCCGAGCGCGATCGCGACATCGGGAATCTCCGGACCGCATCGTTTGATTCCGGCGCTCGCGTGCGCCGTCACCGTTCTCCCACTACCCGCGCCGCCGATCCGCGGGGTATATAAGCCCGCGGATTTTTAATAATTAGAAGTTTCCGCCGTAATCCAGCTACCGATCACACCGATCTTCTTCGCTGACATTACCAGAATCCTGAGCCCAGCTATCAGCCGGGGTAGAGAAATCTTGCTTCTCTGTCTCCGTCGAGTGCGTCTCGGCGGATTCCTCGATTCCACCCGCCTGACGGAATCTCGCGCGATCTCATCTCCGCGTCCGCGCTTCGGGTCATTTTCACGCGCTCCGATCTGCGACACCGGGAAACCCAGCTCCGCCCGAACCGGCAGATTGTCACGCGATTCGGCCTGCGAACACCCGAAAAACCGACTCCGCCCCGTACGCGCCGCGCCAATCGTAGTATTTACCTCGCGCCGCCACGATCAATCATCCGTCACGATCGCACAATAAGCGTACCCGGCCGCTAGTGTCATCCTGCGAGAATTGTCATCACGCGCGCCTTTCCTTGTACATCTACCGTGCCGGCTCATCTCTTGTAAATACGCGTGCATCACGACACTATACATTGCGAGCATTTATTACTTTATAATAAACTTCCTTTTACTCTATAATATACTTCATTTAGCAATTCGGAACTCCGTGTCTGTTCCTCCGCGCCTTCTTCGAACCCAGACCCATCGAGAGCTGAATCCGCGCTTCGAAAGACAGGTTATTTTAACTTATATGATTATATTTTACCAATTATTTGTTTAGATTCCCAAAAAACAATAACAGGCGACAAAAGTGGAAGCGTTTCACATCAATAATTATAATCCGAAAAGCGATAGTGTATCAAATGAATGACTCTTATTGTGATGACAGCAGCAGATGTATATGATGGACAGTATATAAACCATCATATACATCTGCTGCTAATCTTAAAAGGATCTTTTTTTCGGTATAGAAATAAATTACAAATTTTTAAAGAAATTCATCTTTTTCCTTCATTTTTATTCAAAATTTATTACAAATGAAATATTATAACATTACTTTATTTATCTATTATTATAACAGTGTTTCTCACATGACTATAAAATCGTTAATTATATAGTGTAGATAGATGTTTTGTGAATTTCTTCAGATTCTTTGTGTTTCGTGCTCTGCCGAGGTACCCTCGGGACACGAATGAATGCCGGGACCACCCTGTCCAGGGCGCGGGGTAAGAGCTGAGGAGTTAGCGAGGAGAGGGTCTAGATAACGCACGTCCTTGATATGTGATTGACAAGCACAATTTATTACAGTCTGATACACAGTTCTCGCACTCTCGCGCACCCGAGTGGGCTAAGCCTTCGCGGAAATGTCGGGCGGAAATCTTGAGTCGCTCGGTCTCTCTGCGTGGCTCGCGGAACGGAAATCTTGAAGAGCGATGAATGATCGCCCTTGCGATCGGAGATCTTGCTCGCGACCGACGGATATCTTGCTCGCGCGGCAGATGAGCGACCGCGAACGCGGAAACGTGCGAGAGGCTCAGGCTCAATCTGGTTACTCGGGAACGCGATAGCGGACACGAATTTTACACTAAATCACAGCAATACGAGGCGCGGCAGAGCCGCGTTCACAATGTACGGCGCGGCACGACAAGATGGCCGCGAGCGGGGTCGATATCGGGATCGAACTCCCGTCATTGGTTGTATGAAAATTGAGAGACAACTCTCACGCTCGGTGCTCACAATGCTCGATATAGAGGCACTCGCGAAAACCGGAGTAGCGTCGTGGGACGGTTCGCCGTCGACACGAGTCTTCCGCTAAGGATCACGCGCCCGCACGCGGGGATCACGTGATCCGTCTGTGTGCGTCGGCCCGTCGTTTTACGGGCGACGAAAACTCGGGAAACGAGATGTTTCGCGCGACGACCAAGCGGGTGCAGATCGCGACGAAACTTATGCGCCCGTTGCAACCCTTTGCCTGGATGCACTGAGCGCACCCAACTTTACGGAACTCGCGCGCGGATCATCGACGCGCGCGACGAACCCGGTGCTCTCTCCGTTCACGTGAACGGAAAAGCGATCTGAAATGTCTCACGCGGCGACCTAGCGGGTGCGGCTCGCGATGAGACTATACGGTCTTCGCACAATTACTGTCGGCACTCCCGAGAATATAATTGCCACGAACGACCGGCTCGACTTTCTCCTTAGCGAGGCAGAAACCGAAGAGAGCGCGGATCGGTATCGATCGTCCCTCGTCCCGATAGGAGACCCTTGGCGGGGGTCGTTGCGAAGGACGAATCACATCGATCCACGAAGTGAGGTGACGAATCACATCGATCCGCGATGTAACGCGTTGCGCGGTGTACGCGAATTAGGAAACGCGTGCGCGCTTTACATTTGCATGTCGGAACAGACGCGACAACTCGGGAGATCTCGGACGAATTCGGATCAGGCCCGAGGGTCGCGTGTGCTCGCGCCAGGGGCGTTCGCTGTCGCGACAGCGCCCCACCGTATGACTTTACCTTAATCCTAAACACTTTGTAATACTTTGAGTAGGGAAAATAGCGCTATATATGACAGACCCACGTGGGTACCGAGACAACGCTATTATGCCCTACTTAAAGTATTACAAAAAATCTGAAAAAATTATTCACAAAACATGTATACATATATATATAGGGCATTCCATGCCAAATCAACCGACGATTTTCCTCGATCATTTTTTATTTGGCTGAAATTTTTTTGTGTTTTCATACTAAATAAAAGTAGCTTCCATGATTTTTTTCGGATTTTTATCTCTACCTATACTTAAGTTATGGATTTAAAAAAAATGCAGTTTAAAATTTGAAAAATTTCAAATGCCTGTAACTTCAAGAAGAAAAAAGATATTGTAAAAAATTAGGTAATTTTTTTTCGTTTTTCACTGTACTTTTCGAAGAAAATATCGAAAAAATTTTTAATGGACAATATGACTGTTTTTTTTTTTTAGAATTTAAGTAAAAAATGTTTTTTTTTCTCAATGCGACCGTTTTGATTTTTTTCAAAAAAATCTCACAAATTCTAGACTTGGTTTCGAAATTTTTAAGCCATATATGAAGATGGGATTCCAATAACTTCGATTTTTTAAGGGACTTTTTCTTCATTTTTTTTGAAAATAATTTTTTGGAAATAAGATACTCTACCGATGGCTATCAAAAAATTTGATAAATTTATAGACAGCAATCCTGAAATTTCGATCTATAGGTAAAGAGGAAATTCGAATATTTTCAATTTTTTATTTGCACTTTTACTTATTTTTATTATTGAATTACTTTTTTTTAATGGAATATTATAAATTGGGGAACTTTAACGGATAGCATGTAACAATTAAATCATATAGTTAATGAAAAGAAACACGTATATTATCTGTGAAAATAGCAATCAGATTTATTTGAAAATAAAATAAATAAAAAAAATAAAAATTAAAAATAAACATTAAATAAATGAAAAATATATCTAAAAATTATGCCATATTATATAACAACGTTTATAAAAAAAAAGAGGTGGTCGGGTGGTGAAGGGGAACGGTTCGGATTGAGAAGGGGAAGATCGGAGGGCTTGGAAAAAGGTGATAGGGAGGAGTTCGAGGGAGGAGGTGGAATGGAAAGTGTGAAGGGGGTGGAAAGGAGTTGGAGGTAATGGAGGTGAGAAAAGAGGTAGAGCAGGACGAGAGAAATCGGCGGGAGAAAAGGAGCACGAAAAGAGAGGTTAGGATGGATGGAAAACGGATGGCCTCGGAACGAGATGGAGAGGAGGTGAATGGTGGAGAGGGGATACGAGAGGAGGGTGGGAGAAGCAGGTAGTAGGCATCCGTGGTAGAGCAGCGAAGGAGCGAGGAGGAGGAGGGCAAGTTCGCAAACAAGGGTATAGGAGAATCGGTAAGGTGGAGGATTGAGGTACCGACGGAGAGGGCGCGACAACGGACAGGTTGGCAGGATCCGGCGGCGGAGGGGATGGCGCGAGAGGCGAGAGCGGCAGGAAGGATTAAGGCGGACATGCAACACGCGCCTCGCATTGGGTATCGACGGTGAGTTCGAGAGATCGAAGGAAGGAATCGATAGAGAGAGGTGAGCAGGAAAGAAAGGCACGTGGTGGCAGTAAAGCGGATGAGCAGTGTGAAGAAGTGAACAGTAGGTGAAAGTAAGCGGAGATAAGTGAGAGAATAGTTCCGGAAGGAAAGGAGGTAAAGGTGGAAGTGAAGGAGGTAAGATTTGAGAGGGCAGAGGGAGAGAGGGGGGTGCGAGAGGAAATCGGGATAAGGATATGATTGGAGAAAAGTTTGTTTGCAGGAGGTGGAAAGTGGACAAGAAGCGGAGTAGCGGAAAGGTGGACAAGGAGGTGGAGAGGCTAAAGAGAAAAGTGGATAGATTGGAGCGAGGCGAGGAAAAAGGAAGAGAGATGATAGCGATGAGAGTAGGGGTAGGTCAGGGAAGGGGAAATGGTGGACAGAGGACTACGTGAGGAACATGGAAGAGAAAAGGAAATGGTGGGCAGATGATTTTGAGAGAAAAGAGGGCGAGAGTAGGAAGAAGAACATAATTATAAGGGTCGAGAAAGAGAGATGGATTGGAAAGGGAACGAATAGCGAGAGGGTAAGGGAGATGTTCGCGGAGGGCTTAAGGGTATGGGTAGAGGTGAAGGAAGTGAGAGTAATAGGTCAGAGAGGGGAATGGGTGACGATATTAGCAAAGTTGGGAAGCGAGGATAAACGGAGGGTGCTGGAGGCTAGGAGAAAGGAAGGGAGCAGATTTAAAGTAAAGATGGATGAGAATGAGTCAGTAGAGATGAGGGTAAGAGAAAGAATGGAGAAAGAAAAGAGAAAAGAAGGGTGAGAGGGAGAGGACGATGGAACAAAAATGACCACGGACGAGGAGATCGCGAAGAGGATGGAGGAGAAGCTGTTAATGGACACGGACGAGGACGAGGTCGGCAGGAAGGAAGGAGAGTAAGAGGGGGGCAGGATAGAGAGGAGAGAGGAAGGGAGACGGAGAGAGAAGTAGCAGGGGAAAGGGAGGGGAAGAGGAGATGGAAGTAAGATGGAGGTTAATGCATTGTATTTCAGAACGAGGTTGATCGAGAAGGAGAGAAGGTGGCGAGCCAGAGGAGGGAATGCGACAGATGGAAGGGAAGCGGAGAGATGACGGAAGCTGGGGAGGCGGAGGAAGAGGGCCGGATGGAAGACGAAGGGAGGGTAAAATTAGTTGTGAGGCCCCAGGGCCAGGACGGGAGGGGAGAGAAAGAGATTTTTGTAAAGGGTTGGGTACGTCCCTTCAAAACGCTAATGAACCTAGATTGTAAACCCTACGGGGAAATGCAATAAATTACTACATACATATAACAACGTTTATACTATTTATTTATTTTTATTTTTTGACGTAGAACTACGTCTTTGTCGACAGTAAGGAGGGAGTATAAGGAGGAGGTATTGGGGGGGAGGGTATTGGGGGGGGTATAAGGGGGGTGTAGGGGGGGTATAAGGGGGGGTAAATCCAGGCACAGCCTGCAACGAATGCAACGAAAACATGTCACACTTTGAACGTTTATATCTTCGAAACTAATAATCGTAGAATAATGATCAACATCTCATTTTAAAGCTTAAGAAGTCCCATTTATGATAAAACTAGTCGGAACCTTCTACTTCTTACCTCTTCGATACAGTAGCGTTATAAAGTTTAGCTAAATTTCTTGTAGATGCAACGAAAACATGTCACACTTTGAACGTTTATATCTTCGAAACTAATAATTGTAGAATAATGATCAACATCTCATTTTAAAGCATAAGAAGTCCCAATTATGATAAAACTAGTCGGAACCTTCTACTTCTTACCTCTTCGATACAGTAGCGTTATAAAGTTTAGCTAAATTTCTTATAGATGCAACGAAAACATGTCACACTTTGAACGTTTAGATTTTCGAAACTAATAATCGTAGAGTAATAATTGACATCTCATTTTAAAGCTTAAGAAGTCCCATTTATGGCAAAACAAGTCGGAACCCTTTATTTCTTACCTCTTCGATATAGTAGCGTTAGAAAGTTTAGCTAAATTTCTTGTAGATGCAACGAAAACATGTCACACTTTGAACGTTTAGATCTTCGAAATTAATAATCGTAGAGTAATAATTGACATCTCATTTTAAAGCTTAAGAAGTCCCATTTATGATAAAACAAGTCGGAACCCTCCATTTCTTATCTCTTCGATACAGTAGCGTTAGAAAGTTTAGCTAAATTTCTTGTCGATACAACAAAAAGAAACGGGCACAGTAACAACTGTGCCGCAAGCAACAACGTAGAACTACGTCAACTGTCACTATTTCATGTTGAAGTATTCAGCGAAGGAAAGTAGACGTAGGGCTACGTCAACTGTCTTTGGCTGAATAATAGTGACAGTTGACGTAGCCCTACGTCTACTTTCCTTCGCTGAATACTTCAACATGAAATAGTGACAGTTGACGTAGTTCTACGTTGTTGCTTGCGGCACAGTTGTTACTGTGCCCGTTTCTTTTTTGTCTTGTATTTTTTTGAAATTATTTTATGTGATTTGACATTATTAGATTGAGAGAATATTTTCACATTTATATTTCCATTGATATCAGGAATAGCGCAATAAATTTTTTGTGTTTCCGGTATAGGTTTAGCACTTAACTGAAAAATCAAGAATTACTGAAGCACTGGAAACTTTATTTTTCAAATTTTTAGCTCGGGGACCTCTATTTGAATTTTGAAAAATGTTTTGGTATCGTTGCGCAGGTAGATATGGTAAAAAAGCTGGTATTAAACGATACCGAAACTGTCGTTAAGGAGTTAGAGAATCCTCGTGCTGGTATTAAAAAAGTAATACATTCTATTCATAAAACATTTTTCAAAATTCAAATAGAGGTCCCCTGGCTAAAAATTTGAAAAATAAAGTTCCCAGTGCTTCAGTAATTCTTCATTTTTCAAGTTAAGTGCTAAACCTATACCGGAAACAAAAAATTCATTACGCTATACTTGATATCAATGGAAATATAAATGTGAAAATATTCTCTCAATCTAATGATGTCAAATCACATAAAATAATTTAAAAAAATACAAGACAAAAAAAATAAAAATAAATAAATAGTATAAACGTTGTTATATAATATGGCATAATATTTAGATATATTTTTCATTTATTTTATGTTTATCTTTAATTTTTATTTTTTTTATTTTTAAATAAATCTGATTGCTATTTTCACAGATAATATACGTGTTTCTTTTCATTAACTATATGATTTAATTGTTAAATGCTATCCGTTAAAGTTCCCCAATTTATAATATTCCATTAAAAAAAAGTAATTCAATAATAAAAATAAGTAAAAATGCAATTAAAAAATAGAAAATATTCGAATTTTCTCTTTACCTATAGATCGAAATTTCAGGATTGCTGTCTATAAATTTATCAAATTTTGTGATAGCCCCATCGGTATATCTATCTTATTTTAAAAAAATTATTTTCGGAAAAAAAATAAAGAAAAAGTCCCTTAAAAAATTGAAGTTATTGGAATCCCATCTTCATATATGGCTTAAAAATTTCGAAACCAAGTCTAGAATTTGTGAGATTTTTTTGAAAAAAATCAAAACGGTCGCATTGAGAAAAAAAACATTTTTTACTTAAATTCTAAAAAAAAAACAGTCATATTGTCCATTAAAAATTTTTTCGATATTTTCTGCGAAAAGTACAGTGAAAAAAAGTATGAAAAAAGATTACCTCATTTTTTACAATATCTTTTTTCTTCTTAAAGTTACAGGCATTTGAAATTTTGCAAATTCTTAACTGCATTTTTTTTTAAATCCATAACTTAAGGGGATCCTATAGTGGCAGTGCACTTTATGCACTAACAAGTAAACCTACGGAGGTGTCACTCACCGATTTTAATGAAACTTTGCATGTTTGTAGAACTTCGAAAAATATTGGACACGTATTTTTTTTTATCGGCAAAGGTCCACTCTGAAGGGTGGAAACTACCCCTTAAAGATAAATTTAACATATGGTGAAATAAGTTGAAAATTTTAAAAAGTAAAATGTTTTAGGGGGTTTTTGGGGTCGCTGAAACTAAATCTTATGTCAAAAGTATGAAATTCAAAATGGCTGACCCAATATAGCGTTCAGATACATTAAAATTTTTAATATTTTTTATCAAAATGAGTAAATTTTAAGAATGCTTGTTATCACACAATTAAAATTTCTGATTTTTGGGTCGATGTTTTTAAATATAATGTTAAAGATATAAAATTCAAAATGGCGGTTTCAATATGGCAGCTATACATTAAAATTAATAATTTTTGCAAAAAATGTGTTGATACAAGGTTCTCACCTTTCGAGATGCTTTTTTACAGTGAGTCCCCTCGCCTCTCACCTTTCGGGGTGCTTTTTTACAGTGAGTCCCCTCGCCTCTCACCTTTCGGGGTGCTTTTTTACAGTGAGTCCCCTCGCCTCTCACCTTTCGGGGTGCTTTTTTACAGTGAGTCCCCTCGCCTCTCACCTTTCGGGGTGCTTTTTTACAGTGAGTCCCCTCGCCTCTCACCTTTCGGGGTGCTTTTTTACAGTGAGTCCCCTCGCCTCTCACTTTTCGGGGTGCTTTTTTACAGTGAGTCCCCTCGCCTCTCACCTTTCGGGGTGCTTTTTACAGTGAGTCCCCTCGCCTCTCACCTTTCGGGGTGCTTTTTTACAGTGAGTCCCCTCGCCTCTCACTTTTCGGGGTGCTTTTTTACAGTGAGTCCCCTCGCCTCTCACCTTTCGGGGTGCTTTTTTACAGTGAGTCCCCTCGCCTCTCACCTTTCGGGGTGCTTTTTTACAGTGAGTCCCCTCGCCTCTCACTTTTCGGGGTGCTTTTTTACAGTGAGTCCCCTCGCCTCTCACCTTTCGGGGTGCTTTTTTACAGTGAGTCCCCTCGCCTCTCACCTTTCGGGGTGCTTTTTTACAGTGAGTCCCCTCGCCTCTCACCTTTCGGGGTGCTTTTTTACAGTGAGTCCCCTCGCCTCTCACCTTTCGGGGTGCTTTTTTACAGTGAGTCCCCTCGCCTCTCACCTTTCACACGTTATTCTTGAAAAGTTTTGCAAATGTGATAATCTGTAAAGAAATGGTTCATGCATAACGATTTTTTACACCATGCACACCTAATTACCGCTGCAGTACTACATAAATTACAGATTGCCGCACATTTCTTAAAACAGTAATCAACAGGATTATCAAATTCAGGAGGTTTTTCCGATATGTAACCACTTTTATACCAAGCGTATTTAATAAAATTTTTAAATCGAGGGGAAGAAAACTGGATATGGATTAGTGATTGGAGCTTAATAATATTATTACGGTGATGCAAATTGATGTCGTGATTGTATAAAACAACTGTGTCCGAAAAATATCTGATAAAATTTTTCCAAGTTCTAAAGAAGAATACATCAAGCGGTTGTATCATTCCTGTTGTACCTGCAGGAATATTTTCAATTTGGATTGATTTTTCTGATTTTAAAAATGATTCAAATAATTTTGAATTTTGACCGCTCCACGAGTCTAATAGCAACACACTTTTATCACTGGATGATGGGAGAAACACTTCCTGGAACCATGTTTTTACAAGAGCGGATGTTAATTTACCTGAATTTGAAGCGAATGTAAGTACATTTTCAGCCTTGAATAAATTTTTTTGTACTCGCGGTCCAAATTTTCCATCTGTCTCTTGCAGTACAATTAATAAGGGCGATAGTAAAACACCACCTGCAGAAATAATAGGCTGAATCGTGTAACTGTGAGTCATTGAATTTATAGATTGAGTCAGTGCTTCAACTTTTAATTCTCCTTTAAATGATAAAGTACGTCCGGTATGCATTTCTAAATTGAAACCTGATTGATCAGAATTCCAAATATTGCTTTCTCCAACTATTAACATTTTTTCTTTTATACCTTGTACAAATGTCAATGCTTGTTCTTTAAGTTTAGCTTTATCAGTTAATGTTTTTTGTGTTACAAATTTATTTATTTTTCTAGAAACAATTCTATGGTTTCGCTTGAATTCATGAACCCATTTTGTAGAAGCTGTAAATAGATTTGACGACAAACAAACTTCATCTCGTGCTTTTAAAGCCCATCTGCGAATGTCTATATCGTGAACTGTCAAAGACTTTTCTACAGCTTCTTGAAATTGAATCAAAACGTATTTCGAAATATTTTTTAATTTATCATATCGGGTTCCATCATTTATGATTTGTTCTTCCCATCGATATAACTGTCGCTTGGATTTCACTTGTTTAAACCTTTGTTGCACTGATTCAAATTTTAATTTCTTTTTTTTCCCTGAATTCCAAAAGTTTATAACTTTTCTTTTGTACTCTTCATCTATTTCTTCATTTGGAGTTGCACAGAAATCAAAATTCCTCATCGATATTAAAGTTATCGCCATCATCTTCAATTGAAATGGGCTCCGAAATAACATTTTTATTTTCAAAAGAAAGGGTATTGTATGTTTCTACAAACAGAGAATCTTGAATTGCATCTTTAATAAGACTTTCTATTTGAAAGCTGAAAGCCTTTTCATCTTCATTTATAACAGATTCTAAATTATATTCAGGTTGATCAAAGGCTATTGTTAAAAGCTTTAAAATATTTTTTGGATTCATGATGATATGATGTTACAGAAAAAGAATAAATAAGAAATTAGAAAATTCAAATGATTTGGATAATAAACTAGTAAATTAGCAATAAAATTACACGAGACTGTCAACAACTCGACATGTGCCCAAAGATAAAAATAGTCGTAATATTAGAAAATGAAACAAAAGAACACGAATTTGGAAACAATTGCTGCATAAGGCTTATAAGTCACATAGACGTAGTACAGATATAGATTGCTCATGAACAGGGCTCGGAAGTTTATGCGCGATCCCGTGTCGCACGCGGATTAGCGCACGAGTAAGTCGAACTCTCGCTGAAATGAGATAGCGCTCAAGGAGATTCGATGTTCGCCGATGACAACTGATCTATGTTGACAATTTCAGCTATGTGCCGTATTTACGATTTTTTTCAACTCTGTTGAAAAAACGTAAACATCAGATCGCTCCTCAGTGTATCCATCCACAATATACGTATGGTGGATAGAAGTGATCTGATATGTGACTTATGAGCACCCCGAAAGGTGAGAGGCGAGGGAACTCACTGTAAAAAAGCATCTCGAAAGGTGAGAACCTTGTATCAACACATTTTTTGCAAAAATTATTAATTTTAATGTATATAGCTGCCATATTGAAACCGCCATTTTGAATTTTATATCTTTAGCATTATATTTAAAAACATCGACCCAAAAATCAGAAATTTTAATTATGTGATAACAAGCATTCTTAAAATTTACTCATTTTGATAAAAAATAATAAAAATTTTAATGTATCTGAACGCCATATTGGGTCAGCCATTTTGAATTTCATACTTTTGACATAAGATTTAGTTTCAGCGACCCCAAAAACCCCCTAAAACATTTTACTTTTTAAAATTTTCAACTTATTTCACCATATGTTAAATTTATCTTTAAGGGGTAGTTTTCACCCTTCAGAGTGGACCTTTGCCGATAAAAAAAATACGTGTCCAATATTTTTCGAAGTTCTACAAACATGCAAAGTTTCATTAAAATCGGTGAGTGACACCTCCGTAGGTTTACTTGTCAGTGACAGAAAGTTTGATTTCAAGTGCTCAAAGAGAAATTTTTCAAATCCCGAAAATTTGTTTTCTCGCCAAATAAAATAATAAGATTTTGCTTAAAAAGTGTCTAACTAAGATGTACATGTAATTTCCCGGGAAAAAATGATTAGATATAATCATATATAATCATATCTGGTATATATATAATTATATATAATTATATATGTTTTTATATGGGGTCATATCTAATTATACATGGCCACATGTGCAATCAGTGGTCCTACATACAACCAGATATAGCACCATATCTACTGGTATATAAATGTATATAATTTTATGTAAAGCCAGATATAATGATATGTGAGTAGTGCACTCTACATATAACTAGATATAGTATTATATACAACTATATATACAGTCATATATAGCCAGATATATTAATATGACTAATCTGACGCTATATACAACCAGATATAGCGCCATATCTAATCGTATATAAATGTATGTGAAGCCAGATATGATGATATGTGAGTACTGCACCCGACATATAACTAGATATAGTATTATATACAACTATATATGAAGTCATATATAGCCAGATATATTAATATGCCTAATCTTGTCCTATGTACAACCAGATATAGCACTATATCTGTATAGATATAGATTCGCAAGTCATCATATATGCTGCAGATATTTAATCCTAAATTTAAAAATTTATTTGAATTGTTTTTATTTATATTATAGATATTAAATTCAAAAATTCGTTACATAATATTATATAATTCAGTATTATAAAATAATACTGCAGGTCATGTGTGCGTACCCGGGAAAAAAAATTATATTTAATTATATATAAATATATATCTCTATATGATCATATATAATTATATATAATCATATATAATCATATATGACCATATATAGTCAATATATATTGGAAAAGAACTGTTAAGGGGCTCCTATAGTGGCAGTATTTACCGACCGAATTCTATATCTGTTCTTGTATAGACAATGATAATAGACAAGGATAGACAAGGTTATAGGTTATATTGCATTCCTAACAAAAAATATTTTTTTGTAGGCTTTTATTCTTGGTTCTATTTGCACGATATTGTTCCTACATGTTGTCCCTACACTGGCTCACAATCGTTTTGTATATATAGACTGCAGTATTTTTGTTTAAGCAAATATTGTCGTCAGGTGACAGCCCAAATTTTTAATTTTTTTCGTTTCTGTTGTGCCGTAAACGGGGAGTGTTCCGGCACAGGATTCGAGGATACTGGGTCGGAGAATAAGTCGTCACAATGTGCACAGAAATGGAGCCAAATATATTTTCCGTTGATATATTACAACAGTTCCTTTTTATTCTAATTTCGATACTCGCGAACTCCTTTATGTTTTAGACGCACGTTACGGTTTCATTGTTAACTGACGACTGCCCGCCGCTCGTCCAGAAGGCGGGCGCTTTATCTGTTCGGTATTGCTGACTTAGTTGTCAGCGTTTTTGATACCTCGATCAAGTCTAACGGACAGGTGATGTCCGGGATGACCATATTTGGTCATTCCCGAAACTAATGCAGTTCCTCGCGTCAGCGGTCTTCGTCGCTAGGGTCGGATTTCGTATCGGAGGCACTTGGTTTTGCCAAGTGCCATTAATAATTCTTAACTACGTTGTGCGCTCACAACATCCCTTCCCCGCGGAAAAAGAAAAACTGAGGTGCTCGAAGTTTTTCGTTATTTATTTATTTACATGTTTTTCTTTTTCTTTGGGGGGTTACAATCTATTTATCTTTCTTAATATTTACGCTGTGGTATTACTCTTTAGATTCTTAATAATTCCCTTTTTTCTTTATTATCTAAATGATTACAATTATAATGCTTACTATTGCTACCATTGTGGTCGCGGGGTCTACAGAATATACGATATTATTATTTGCTTTCGGTGGATACTTTATTCTTTTAATTCTCAATAAAAACCTTTAGTCTGTTCGCGTGTACGCGTAATGTTTTTCGTCCTTTCTTAATTGTATAATTTAATTCGTTTATTTTTTCTATTATTATGTACGGTCCTATCCACTGCGCTTCTAACTTTTTTGATCTTCCTCGCCGAACCGTTTCGTCGTATAATAGTACTTGATCTCCCGCTTTAAATGTTTCTATTTTCGCTTTTTTATCGTACTGTTGCTTCGCCTTAATCTTTTCATGCTTGGTGTGTTCTCTAGCTATTTCGTTTGTTGCGCGTATTCTTTCTCGAAGTTCTTGTACGTAATTGTCGTAAGTATATGTAAGTTTTGGCGGTTTCGTTAGAGCTGTCGGTAGTATGGCTTGATGACCGTAAATTAATTCGAACGGTGTAAATCCTGTCGTGGTGTGAGGGGTTGTGTTGTATGTAAACATCGCATAGGGCAGCCATTCATCCCAATTCGTTTGATCTTCATTTATATAGTGTCTTAGATATTCGGCTAATGTGCGGTGCGACCGCTCCAATGCTCCGTTACTTTCTGGGTGATAAGCTGTCGTTTGTATTTTTTCAATTTTTAGTAATTTACACACGTTTTTGAACATTTCGCTAGTAAAGTTCGTGCCCTGATCCGTGAGTACTTTCTCCGGTATCCCGTGTTCTAACACGATTTTAACAACAAAAGCTTTCGCGACTGTGGCTGCTTCTTGGTTTTCTACTGGAATTGCTTTACTAAATTTCGTCAGGCTATCTTGGAAAGTCAAAATATATTTATTTCTGTTGTCTGTAATTTTTAATGGTCCTACAATGTCAAGGGCGCATTTTTCGAATGGTCTGCTTGGAGTATCTGTAATTGCTAAAGGCATTTTCGTTTTCCTACTCAATTTGTTCTTCTGGCAGTATTCACATTTATTTATATAGTCTTCGACATCCTTAGTAAGTCCATTCCAATTGTGAGTTAATCGAATTCGATTTATTGTTCTTGTGACTCCTTGGTGTCCTCCCATAGGTAGGTTGTGATACTCGTGTAGTAATTGCAGTTTATCTTCTTCCGAGTATTTTCTCGGCATTACTTCTTCATGGACGTTATTTACTTGTGAGTCCTCCACTATCGGGTTTCGACTCAATGCGTCAGCGTTCGCATTCATTTTTCCTGCCTTGTGGACGATCTCGTAATCGTACTCTTCCAGCTTGAGTCTCCATCTAATTAATTTCGAGCCGGGGTCTTTTACGTTAAATAACCATATTAATGGTTTATGATCAGTAATTATTTTAAATTTCGTTCCATACACATAAGGTCGGAAATGTTTTACGGCCCATACGATGGCTAATAATTCTTTTTCCGTCGTATTATAATTTTGCTCCGCCTTGTTTAATACTCTACTGGCGTATGCTATCGGTCTGTCTTGTCCTACTGTTCCTTGTGATAACACGGCTCCAATTGCATAGTCGGATGCGTCTGTGGTTACCAAGAACTCTTGACTAAAATCTGGGTAATTTAATATAGGTGCCGTAGTTAGTTTTTCTTTTAATGTTTCGAATGCCATTTGTTGTTCGGCTGTCCAAATAAATTTTTCTCCTTTTTTCAATAGTTTTGTTAGAGGTTTTGCAATTTTAGAAAAATTTTCGATAAATTTTCGATAGTATCCAGCAAATCCGAGAAAAGTCTGGATATCTTTTGATCGTTTAGGCGTTTTACACCTTATCACTGCTTGTATGTTGGTAGGGTCTGGTAGTATTCCTTTTTCCGAAATAGTGTGCCCTAAATATAATACTTCTTTGCGCAAGAATTCGCACTTGTCGGGTTGAAGTTTGAAACGATATTTCCGTAATCGCTGTAGTACTTCGATTAGACGCCTGTTGTGTTCGGCCAAGGTCGCTCCGTATATTATAACATCATCGAGATAAACGAGACATTTGATGCCTTCTAATCCCATTAGTGCTGCTATTATTGCTCGTTGAAAAGTTCTTGGCGCGTTCTTTAGTCCGAAAGGCATTCGGTTAAATTCGTAGTGCCCATTTGGCGTGGAAAATGCTGTCTTCTTTTTATCCTTCTCGTGCATCGGTATCTGATGCACGGAAAAAAAAGATTAGCTACTATAGCTAAAATAGTCGTAATATATGGATAACTAACATTTTTGCAACGAGAGTTACATTTTTTGCAGCGAGAACAAAAGGTTTTGCTACTATTGCTAAACTATAGCTCTCGCTGCAAAAATATAGCTCTTGCTGCAAAAAATATTAGTTATCCATATTTTACGACTAAATTTAGCTAAATTTTTTTCCGTGTGGTAACCGGATGCGAGATCTAACGTTGTAAAATATTTTGCCTTTCCTAATTTATCATGTATTTCTGCAATATTTGGCAATGGGAATGAATCTCCTATTGTAAGGAAGATTAGCTTGCGGAAATCTATTACGATTCGAAATTTTATTTTTCCTGAGGCGTCAGGTTTTTTTAGGTACTACTAATATTGGGGAGTTCCACGGGCTCGTGCTAGGGCGGATAATTCCATCCTCTAACATTTTGTTAATTTGTCGATTTATTTCCTCCTTGTGCTTCTCGGGCAAGCGATAAGGTCGGACGTTCACCGGCGCGCTATCTGCTCGCGTCGGGATCTCATGTTTTACCGCTGGGGTACACGTTAGCTTGTCGTTCTCTAAATGGAATATATCGCAAAATTCATCGCATATTTCCTCTAATGTGTTTCTTTCCTCTTTATTTAAATGCTCCATTCTTAATTTACGACGTAATTTTTCGCGTCTCTCCGTGATGGATTCGCGCTCTTCTGTCGGCCGTAACGAGAGTATGTCGGCCGTGTCAGTCACCGGTACCTCTTCTAGAGTTACATGCGGTGTGATAATTTCGACGGGCTTTTCAGTAACGTTTACTACGGTTATTGGACAGATAAAGTCTATCGGTTTTACCATACAGTTACCGATGAAAACTCCCGGAATTATCTCTTCACCCCTTACGATACCTACTTATTCGTGTTGGTTATCGCGGATATTATCGTCTCGCTGCGCGGCAGTAAGGTAAACTTCCGATACGGCTGTAATTTAAATGTCGCGGCTCCGATTTTTTAATCGATTATCGGCGTGATTGGGCACGGCTTGATGTTTTTTCAGAAAATCGATTCCCAGAATGCCTTCGTAGTCCATCGGGAAGTCGTCTCGTACTACGTACATCGTATGTCGTATTGTTTCCTTGCCTATTAGTATTGATGCTCGTATTTTCCCGAGGGTGTAGATTTGATGTCCAGTTACGCCGGTCAGCGCTATTTTCTTTTCTCGTATTTTGGTCTTATCTTTTAATTTTCCTACCTTGATGAAGGTGATGGCGGCCCCGGAGTCAAGCAAAAAAATTCAGTTTTCCCTTGGTTGCTTCTCGCATCGGGAGAGTGACGAGGTCTAGATTAGAATCTTATTCGCTTTACCTGTCAATGAGTTACTCTGTACTCGAGCGCGCGTCGAGTTTATGCTTTCTTCGTCTCTCTGTTTGTCTCTACCGCTGCTGCGGCTGCTACTGCTGCTGCTGTCGCTATTTGAAGTTTCATCATCCTGCTCCGGTGTCTTGTTTCCTCGACTTTTTTCTGTCGTATTGATCGGTCTCCTGTCTCGTGTATTAATATTGGGTTGGCGATACCGTTCCTTTTCGAATCGTCCGTTTAGTGACCAACATCTTCCTCTTTGTGCCCTGCTTTCTGCAGTGTGAGCAGTGTTTCTCAACGGTATTTATCTCGCTGGGTTTTTCTGCTTTCGTAGAGAATATCTACTGGCGTATCGGCTAGTACGGCATTCTTGTTCGCGTGTCCTAGCTTTCCGCATTTGTGGCATGTAACTCCGACGCTTCGAGCTTGTCGGGTTTGCTCTTGACTGTTTCTGCTTCGGTCGCTATTTTGTGTTGAGCGCGGAGGAGGTCCTTTCAGTTTCTCCTCGGAGAGGCGCCCAAAATTGCCGCTGTGAGATTAGCGTAATTTCGTGATCGTACGATAGTCTGAATGTCATCTCGGAGTCCTAACTGGAATTTTCCAACGCTAGTTCCTGAATCGTGTCTAATATCGCTTCCTTTGTTCGGAAGACTGTTTCACGGCCTTCGATCATTGATTGATACAGCTCCATTGATAATTTGTCTACACGGAGTCCGTATTCTCTTGCGTTTTCGCCTGGCTTTTGCCGGAGCATATTAAATTCTCTCTGAATGTGCGTGGTGCTTCGCTTAGCTAAATAGCACATTTCTATTTCCTGCTTTAATTGAGCGAAAGAGTGTATGTCTCGCGTTTGGAAATCGTACATTGCTTTTCCCGGTAATTTCGTACACAGTATAGCCTTTAACAACGATTTTCCTCGGCGGGATTAATTTCGTTCATCGCATAGGTGCTTGTGTTTAGGAATTTTTGTACTTGACTGCGCGAAGTTCCGTCGATTTCCGGAATCATATCGCGAGCTTCCTTTAATTTAATGTAAGTATTTACGGGGTCGCGTTGGTTTCTGACGTCTTCCAACGTTCGTCCGTAAGTCATGTCGAGAGGGCCTTGGCTGCGTCCGCGGCGGTCTATTTCGCCGAAGTGATCGGTATTTATGGCTTCTATTCTGCTTACGCGGCCCTGCAGATCGCGCATTGCACGAAGTAGTCGACAGACGCTCGAATTCGCGCGCCTCTGCACGGTTTATACGGTCCTGCATGTCGCGCATCAGGTTAATATGTCGTTAAGTATGGGCTCCTGTGATCCCGACCCTACTCGCGTCGGCTCAGGGTCTCGCCTTTGGTCGGCGTCGGACGATGTCCGTTAGCCGCTGGCCTGAGCCGCTCTATTTCCGCGTTAATCTGCGCGGGGGTGATATATCCTCGCGCGGTGGCAAGGCCGCGGCGGCTCGTGCTGGCTCATCCTGTTGGCCCGGGGGTATAATCCTCTTCGGCCGGGTCGATTATGCTGCTATCGTAAGACGTCAGCGAAAATTCTCCTCTTCGGAGTTATTGTCCGATAAGACCGGAACTAACGGTGGGGTCTAGTCGTAGTACGTCGCTGTCGTTTTCGTTATCGTTCGTGTGTATTATTATCGTGTAAGCGTAGTTCGCGCGCGCGGAAACTTGCGTCTTTTCACCGAACGAAAATTCTCG
>JASTWL010001073.1:0-55698 GCA_035220575.1 Temnothorax rugatulus
TTAAGGGGGAATACCTACCTAGAAAGTTCGAAAAAATCGATTTTTTCAATTTTTGCATTTTCTTCAAGCTTGAGGTCTTAAGAATGCCTGGTAAAAATTTCAGTAAAAATTCGAAAAAATAACAAAGTTATAGCTGATAGAGTGGCATCCCTTTGTTGATTACGCGCCGCGCCACACAGCGGTCGGGTCACCCGCAGATCTATTATGTTTGTAAAGAGTGCTCTTGTTATTCTTTTAATTTAATAACCTATATTTCTCATCTGCCTGATAATCTACGAGAAATTGTGGATTATCGTCAGTAGCTTGTCGTCCGCGTACGTTTTATCGAAAGTTTTCGTTTTGGAAAAAATGGATAGGAAAAAAGGTTCTCGAAACTCTCGTAAATCAGAGAATTTTCGGAAAAATCGCATAAAAAACAAATTACGGCCTGCAAATCGATACGAAGCAGAAAGAGCGGATCTGGACGCCAGTACCAGTGCCAAAAAAATTAAAGATTGCACAAGATATTCCAGTGCCAGAAGAATCATGCATCGGATATCGAATTTTGAACTTCTTTACGGTGTTTTCTGCCTTGTCAAAATGCGTGAAGTGTAAAACGTGTGGAGGTAATGTGAAATTTGCAGCAGAAAGCATCCGAGGGCTGGGATTTAAAATTTTAGTTTCGTGTCCGTCGTGTGAGCCGACTTCAATACCTTCATGTCCTTACATAAAAACAGCTTACGAAATAAATCAAAGATTCCATTTTGCAATGCGTTTATTGGGGATTGGTTTAAATGGAGGCAATGAAATTTTGTGGAATCATGGATTTGCCACCGCCAGTTCAACAGTCGACGTATGATATAATAGTGAAGAACATTCATGCTGCTGCTTCAAGTGTTTGTGATCTATTGTTGAAACAAGCTATCAAAGAAGAACAAGAAGAAATAAAGAAACATAATCCCAGCAGTAATGATAAAGAACTGACTGTTTCAGGTGACGGTACCTGCGAAAACGCGGGTTTACTTCTTTGTTCGGAGTTGTGGCTTTGATTGGTCACTTCACAGGGAAAGTTGTAGATTTTATTGTGAAGTCTAGTTTTTGCTCTTCATGTGCATACTGGAGTAAGCACATCAATACCGAGCAGTACACTGAATGGAAAGCTACGCATAAAGAGAATTGCAAGTCGAATCATGAAGGCTCTTCAGGCAAGATGGAAGTCGACGGCATGAAAGACTTATTTTCAAGATCTATCGAAAAACATGGAGTGAAATATGTTAACTACATCGGTGATGGCGATTCGAAAACGTATACTGGAATAATGAATTCGAAACCGTACGGGGATGACTGTGAAATTACAAAAAAAGAGTGCGTAGGTCATGTCCAAAAGCGCATGGGAACACGCCTTCGCGAATGTAAAAAAAAAATCCTGGTATCGGTGGAAAAAACAAATTGACTGCTAAGTTGATAGACAAACTAACCGTCTACTATGGCTTAGCTATTCGAAGACATAGTGATTGTAAGGACGATATGAAAAAAGCAATATGGGCAACTTTTTTTCACTACAGCTCAACAGATGACAACCCTCAACATGGATATTGCCCTGAAGGCGCCGAATCGTGGTGCAAGTGGCAAAAATCAAAAACTGCAGGAACACTCAGTGATTTTAAACATGACTATTCGGCGTTACCAGAAATTGTGTTGGAAGCTATTAGACCGATCTATCAAGATCTAAGTGCGGATAAATTTGGAGCGCTGTGTTGGTGGTTATACACAGAACAGTAACGAAAGTTATAATCAATTAGTCTGGAAGATTGCTCCAAAAATAACACACAGCGGGGCCACCATTGTCGAGATTGCTGCATTATTAGCAACTTGTACATTCAACAATGGAGTCAGATCACTGCTACAAGTAATGAATGTCATGGGGATTTCAGTAGGACGGAATGCGCACTTGTACGCAGCATGCGAAGATGACCGCCGCATAGCGCAAGCCGAGTTACGGGCGCAGGAAACATCGAAAGAAGGACGATTACGACGTCGTCAACAAAATTTAGACGATATGGGGATTCCAAGCAAGTGGAGGACTTATATTATGGACCTGGAATCGATGATTCTATGTAAGTTGAAAAATTTCGCGATTTATTCATTGCTCAATTTTCAAACGCGTTTTCTCGAAACCATGTTTTAAAAATCGGTGACCAAAATTTCTCGGCAACCACTGAACGATCAATTTCAAATTTCTAGTGGTTATTCTATACATAATTATCTAGTCTTTGTCGTAGGATTTTTTTTTTAAGTGACTTGGTTTTTTTTTCGGCAAAATAAACCCGAATTTTTATCCTAAAAATCGTTATTTTAAATTCAATTACCGCCATTTTGTCATGTTTCAAAACCCCTACGACAAAGACTAAATTATAGTGTCAATTTTAATATCTTTTTGGGTTTTTTTGATTCGGATGATTACAGATGAAATGAGAGTGGTAACCGCGGGAGGACGTTTTTTTTGCGGCAAACGACAGAACCCAAGAATACTCCGCCAATATTAAATATTTTTTAATAAAAAAAATTTAACATATTCTTAAAAGTGTGTAATTTCATGTAGAAAAAATACCAATACCATAATTCATAATGGTTTTCCTTTAAAAATTCACAAAAATTGCCTTTTTTTTCGCGTTTCTAGGTAGGTATTCCCCCTTAAGATTCGTTGAAAATTGACTGAGTATCACAGTCGCCAGCTCGAAAAACGTTGTTTTCCAGAAAACGCGTTTAAGTTTTAAGTATAGTTTTTTCGACATAAATGTTTATATTTTGATATTTACCGCTAGTCAGCTATTCCAGGGCCATACAACAATCCTTCGACTTCTTCAAAATTGATTTGCTCCTGCAATTTTTCATTTTTCCATTCTCGCCTCGATTGAATGAATCGTCCGTAACCGCTCGGCGTCTTTTATGCGGTTAGCGTCGCGAGTGCAAGCATACTCGTATGCATTTGGGCCGATGGTAACTCCCATAATCGACATAATTTTCAAAATCGGTTTAAAACCTTCATTGAAAATACAGATGGCCAAATATGTCGCAATATTTATAATATTGGAGGAGCAAAAAGAGTGTTTTGGAGCGAACTGCCACACAGTTTTGTTGAAGTACTCGTTGTTGTTTTGTGTGAATCCTCCACAGCAGCGGTTCAACAAATCTTGCGACGAAAGGTCTTCATAAATGGGCCGAATTAATTCCTGCACGTTCGAGTCGACAGGAGGAGGATGGTTATATAATTGTAAAGTTCCAGTTGCTTCCGCTTGTCGCCATTTACACCAAGAGTTTGGTCCACTTGGGCATTTCTCGTGCTGAGGCTCTTCGTCTGTCGATATTTTGTGCAAAAATGTTGCCCACACGTCGTTTCTCATTGCATCAACGTCACGCGGATTCCGTCTGATTGCGAGCCCATAATAAATTGTTAATTCATTTATTAACTTGTCCGTGAGCTTTCCAGGCCCACGTCCTCCGACTTTTTTGTTGGTTTTTTTAACTTTCCGCAATCTTGAGCCCATCCTTTTCTGCACGTGGTTGATGCATTCTTTTTTACTAACTTCTTGATCTTGTTGTAACAAAGCTTTAAACGTCTTCGTGTCTCCATCTCCAATATAGTTTGAATATTTCGAGTCGTGTAGATTTTCTGCTCTGGCAAACATTTCCAGCATTCCTTGCACTTCCATAGCTCCGGCACTTCCCTTGTGGTTGGCTTGACAATCATCCTCGTGTTCGCTGAACCACGTGTCAAATTCGGTGTCCGTCATTTTATTTTTATTTATGATGCATAGTTTACAAAAGGATGACTTTACCAACGTATCTAGCACTTTACTAGTATAATGTCCAATTACTGTGACAATACGAAACAGAGAAGAAAATCCTCGTCTGCTCCATGATCCATCTCCTGATACTGTCAATTTTGTCTCCTCGTTTCCATTGGCAGCATTTTTTTCTTTTTCCTCTCGACCTGCTTTTCTGATGACTTCATTATACACAGAACTTACAGCAACAAATATATTGTCGACGGCAGCGTAATACATATTATTGCTTATTTTTTTCCCAAGATCCATCAATCCAAGAAATGTATTAATGCCAGCTATTCCAACACCCAAAAGTCTCATGACAAATATTAACCGCCGATTTATTTCGTAGGATTTGTTATTAATTTTTTCACATGAAAAAATAAACTTCTCGTCATACTTGCATAAAACAGAAAGTTGAAATCCCAAGCCATGTTCGTCTTTTTTTCCAAATTTGACATCTCCGTTACACTTTTTGCATTTTAAAATATTGGAAAGAGCAGTAAAAACTAACGTGAAATTCACGACTGCATATACGTTACTCGGCGAAACAGTTGTTTCGAAGTCATCCGAACCGGCTATTTTCTTCGCTGACGTGCTGGTAAATTCTTTCTCATTTTCGTTTGTATATCGATTTCCAGAGAATCTTCTCTTTGTTCCTTTTTTACCGGGACGATTCGAACTGTATTTGTTGCTTTTTTTGTCTTGAGGCATTTTAAAAAACACACGCACTGAGACGCCAAAAATGCGGCACACAATCGCACACGTGTTTCTCGTACGTTATAAACCTGATTTCACCAGTATAATCCCTAATAGTTCAGTGTAAAGAAGCTCCATCTAATGTTCGGCGCTACGTACCTGCGCGGCGCTCGCTACCTGCTTTGACTCGGTCGGCTCGGAGGCTCATAACTTTTGAACCGTTACGAATTTCGATTTTTCCTTTTAACATGATATTCTAGACAGTTATAGCTATCGAATTCCGCAAAAAAAATTTTCACCAAAATTTGACCCAACTGACGAGAATGTACCCTTAACATATTCGTCGCGAGTGTTTGTACGTGTTCCCTTACAACAGTACCGCCTTCTTAATTAATAACGTCTTCGAAGTCTCTTTGTCTTCGACGGCGTTATCATTAGCCACCTCTCGATTATCTATCCGCATTGCCACACGCTCGTACAATTCCCTCCTACAATTTTACAAATTTCACGTTGGAAATCCATTGATTTCACATCATGGGTGTGACGGGCGTGTCATTGCGTTTACACATCAAATCTCGCTTCGATCGGATAACGCGTTCGCTAAGTAGCCTCCTGGGCTTTGCAGTGCGATTACGACCTCGTATTCGCGCTCTCTGGGTCGCCTGGGACCCATTTCCGGTCTTGCTTTTTCGATCCGACTTCCGGTCGCTATTTCCCGGGGCGTTGATCGGACATCGACGCCAACCCTACGGGGCTGTTATTTGGGACCTAGTACATCCGTTCGTAACGCTTGTTCCTGGAGAAGTGTCCCGGATCACTACTTCCTGGGGCACTCGTCCGATTTCGACGGGATTGAATTTACGTGTTTCCCTCGTGTCCCTGAACATGCCTACGCTGTTCGCGTTCGCGTATCTGTCCCCGTTCGCTAGTTTCCGGGGCGTTGATGCCACGCGGATGCCGTTTGACTATGTCGTTGTTCGCGCTCCCCTGAGTTCATCGGTAACATCCGTTTCGTTCGCGGACGCTCCGTTTGCCCGTTTCCGGGGCAGTCGACCTACGTTGGCGGGAAAGTGTGCGCTGTGTTCCTCGCGATCCCTAGAGGTCGTCGGTGACGTTTGTTCCTGCGGAAGATGCTTGGTTTGCTAAGTAGCGAACCTGGTGTGCTATCGACATGGGACTTGCTCCGTGGTGCGTCCCAGGTGTCACAGATGTCGCTCGCGATGAGACATCTTTCCGCGCGCTATATCTCCGGAACTACGCGTTATTTTGCGCCGCGAGTTACGGAATCGTGTTCTATGCTTCGCTCTTGTTCTCCACACGAAAGTGGTTTTCCACTTTTGGGAATCTACTTTACTCGTTACGCGGAGTGTTAATCTAACCTTAAAGTCGCGTAATTTTATCCAACTACGCGTTTACTTAACCTAAACATATGTTTACGCAGGGTATTAAACACGGGAGTAGTGTTTCAAGGGAAATGAATGTTTATTTATTCGTACTATCACGTCCTTATAACATAACCTTAACCTACACGAGGTATTGTGGACGGCGTTTGACTAGGATCTCTTTATATTATATCTTAACCTAGTCAGTCTTTAATTTACAGTCAGTGCCTACGCAAAACTTAACCTAGAATCTCCATAATGACGGCCGCTCCGATTCCTACTCGGTGTCGTCATTGTTATTGGTGTCCCCGGCTGTGGGTGCGCCCTTTTGGTCCACCTCTTCCGCCATGATGCGCATCCTTACGCGTGTAGTCTCGACGCTCATCAATAGCGCGTGTCTTTTTAACACAACACGGGGTGTCCCTTCTTCCATTACGGCCCTGCTCGAGAACATCGCCACCGGTACGGGCAATGGCGGCGACATGCCGGCGGCGGCTGGGCTCGACTCAGCTGTCGGCTGCACGGTTCAAGAACGGTTGTCGGACGGTTGTCGAACGGTTCAAAAACAGCTCAGAAACGAATACGAGCGGTTCAGAAACAGCTGCGAACTACGCGGAGACAGGAAAGGCTTCAAACGGCTAAAGAACGTCGACGACGACGACGACGACGATGAGTGAACGGCTGTCGGACTACTGTCGAACGGTTCACGAATGGCTCAGAAGCGGTTACGAATTGTTCAGAAGCGGTTATGAACTGTTCAGAAACTGCTACGAACGATGCACTAGAAGCAGAAACGGCGACAACGAAACATGAGACCGTTAAAATCCGATGTACGTAAAAATATCGAAAAACGGCGGTTGGTGGACGAACTGCACGCTCCGGCGAGAAGAAATTTTCCTCGCAGACACGTCATAGTGCGAGGGTACGACGACCTGTGGCAAGCTGATATCGTCGAGATGCGTCCGTACTCACGTTTCAACGGAGGCTACCACTACATACTTACCGTCATCGATGTGTTGAGCAAGTACGCGTGGGCCGTGCCGCTCAAGGGTAAAGGCGGCAGCGAGACAGCTGACGCTATCGCTGAGATCATTCGACGCAGCGGGAGGTGCCCCAGTAACCTACAAACCGATATGGGGAAGGAATTTTACAACACCGACGTGCAACGTATCGTGAGAAAACACGGCATCAATCATTATTCCACGTATTCGGTGATGAAGGCGTCGGTCGTCGAGCGATTCAATCGCACGCTCAAGAACGACATGTGGAAGATGTTTACGCTCAACGGAAATTACAAGTGGGTCGACGCCTTGCCGCGACTCGTGTCGGATTACAACGCGCGCAAGCATCGAACGATCGGCATGCGACCCGTCGACGTTACCCCCGCGATCGCCGAAAGACTCTTGGCTACCGTATACAGCGCGATAAAAATCGCGGGTCCGGCAAAATTCAAAGCGGGCGACTCGGTGCGCGTTAGCAAGTACAAAACAATTTTCGAGAAGGGTTACACGCCGAATTGGACCACCGAGGTGTTTAAGATCGCTAAAGTACAGCGTACCAATCCCGTAACCTATCTACTCGAGGACTATCGTGGAAAATCCGTCGCTGGGGCGTTCTACGAGCACGAGTTGCATCGCGCGACTTATCCGGACGTGTATCTCGTGGAGAAAGTACTGCGCAGGAGGGGCGACGAGGTTACGTTAAGTGGCTGGGATTCGATGGATCGCACAATTCATGGATATCCAAGGACAATGTTATTTAATTTGTGCAAACTGTATTTTATTCATAACATAAAAATATGCGATATGTAATACATGTAAAATGTTTTAAATATGAAATACATATAAAGTACGTAAAAAATATGAAACACATACATGTGCAATATCTTTATTAATATCCTTTCCAATACTGTAATATAATATACGCACAATACGTTACATTATACTACATTCATACATTCATGCGTTATGCGACATACATACGTTATACTACTACATTATATATATTATGTTACATACATATACGACATATATATACGACATACATACGTTACAAAGGTATTCGGTAATGTCCCCACGGTAACATATCGGTCGAATCGGGTATAACGTATCGCTTATCGTCGTACGGACTCAGAGCGATTTTTGTTTCGGACACGGTGTACACCTGGTGTAGGTCGGACCTTATGCAAGCCTGCTGCCGCGTCATTTCGATCTCATCGTTCAAACACCTCGTGTAATCCTCGAACGTTATAGTACGCGCTACGACGTTGCTCTTCACACCTTTCGCTTTTTTACATTCTTTTTTACCATCCACTCTCAACGCATACATCTTCGCCCTGAGTCCGACGAATTCGGTCATGATCGCACCGTTATTCTCGTCCTTCATCAAGCCCGGCACCTTCTTGTTCGCGAGCTTTATACCGTACGCGTTGTCGATCGTGTAATTGCTCGTGTCGAATCTAGCGATATCGCGTTTCACGTTCTCATACACATCCTCGCACACTACGTGATATATCAGACTGTCCGTATCGGTGTACATAATTCTACACATGTCGCCGTACAGGAGAGACATGTACTCGTGATGAAATTCGTACAAACAGACTTTCGATACGTCGAGAATGCACATGCCGACGTAAATAGGTTTGTCAAATTTAACTTAGAGTTTTCGCAGTTCAACGGCTATCAGATTTTCCGAAAAAACGCTCCTGCTGTGAAAATTCGGTTTCGAGATCAATGCCTCCGCGCCGTATCTGCCGTTCCACTTTGATAATAATTTTACGTCAACGTGATTGCGTACATTTTCCATTGTTTTCCCGAAAACCGCGTTGTTCATCAATTTATATAAATTTTTCTCGAAATCGTTTTTGGCCAGTGTTCTAAATTTTGTATTGAGTTCGATGTAAGCGCGGAGCCACGCAGATTGAGCGAATTGCAATACGCGATGTATCTTTGTGACGCAAAGGCCGTGGTGCGTACACTGCTGTAGGTTGCGGTAGTGTATGACGTAACGCTTCTTGTCGTACAGCGTGGCGAGAAGTTTGTCCTGCCGTTTGCCGGGCGGCTTATCGCGTGTAGGGCAGAACGGTAGGTCGACGTGCGCGTCGTGTTTATTCTGCGGATACTCTAGATCGACTTCGAGAATGTAACCCGTGGGCGAATCCAAAGCGATCGCGCTGAACTCGAAATTCGAGACGTCTTCGACCCATCGAAAAACTGCGTAGGGCAGTGGCTGACACATCGCCCAGCCGTACAAATTGTTTACATCGAAGTACATCAGGTACGACGACGGTTTCGATTGATCGTACGACTGCATGTACTTGTTATTGGCCTGCGCGTATCTGCCGGAACATTGACTCAGGCCACCGCGTATACCGCGTTTGATGAACATAATCATGTCAATGTCGGTGAGCAGTTCGAAATTGATACGCGTATACTTCAACATAGCGTCCCACGTAAAACCCGGTAGAGTGTAATAATATGTCGGATCGAGTCCGTAACTCGCGATACAACTGTCGCGGAAATTTTCAAAAACGTCGGCCAATAACAAGACATCAGTTTTGAGATATAAATCGCTGTATTCGCCCAAGGTTCGAACGGAGAACCGTCGCCAGACGTTCGCGGCGTGCTCGTAATCGCTCTCGGATACGGTGTCACCGGTCAAGGAACTGTAAAATGAGTCGCGCGATGGTAAACACGTGTCCTCCAACTTTTCGATGCTGTCCACGTATTCGTACGGAAAGACACAATTTCGGGTCAAAAAATCAAAATCGTCGTCGGATAACGCGGAAAATTTGGAACGTATAATTTTCAACTTATCCTTAACGAGGAAGGATGCCAATTTATCGAGGCTGCTACTCAGAAACTTGTACGAGTCGATGAATCTTAATTTCATGTCGCTTCGCGAATCTGATCTATCGGCGGTATCTTTTACGTGTTTAGTGAACGAGATGTATTTTTCTTTCGTGATTGGAAGCAGTTCTACGCGTCCTTCGTACGCTGTAGCTATCTCCGTGATAATAAAATGTGCGTCATAGCCCGATAGATTGTGAAAAATTATTGGAATGCAATGGGAATCTTTATAATTTAGATTACAGTTGGAATGCGCGGGATCTCTGTATCGACCGGTCAAGTGACAATGATCGCGTACTCGCACGTCGTCTGGCTCGAACGGTTTTTCGCACACGTGACAGTGCGTTGCGCTGTTAAACTTTTCCCACTCGTCTCGCGTGAAATCCGCCATGGGTACATTACCGGACAGGATAGTCTTTACGTCGTGTGCTAAACGTCTTAGTTCCTTGGCGAACCACGCGACGCAATCCTTATCGCGACGAAACCGATACATTGATAACGAGTCGTCGTACGAGCACCGCACGTAGTATCCTATGCTAAATACCTGATGACGTTGAAACCTGAACGTGGGCGTTGTCGAATCCGCTTCCGTCTTCTCGAGGGTACATTCAAGGTCGGCGTACACGACATATGGAAGTCGTTCCTTCCTGCTGTGATTCTTGAAACTCAGCCACTTGTCGTCCTCGCTCGGTAGTCGGATGGCACAGTTGTTTATCTCCTGACAGTCGACGGTGTGGGCTTCCAATTTCTCGCTCGTGTAGAAATAGTGCAAACATCTGCAAAAAGACAAAAACGATTTTTTTGTAAATTTTTTATTTACATTTTATTTAAATAAAATATTTTTATAATTTTTATTAAAAAGGAGTATAGGTACTCACCGATCGCAAAAGTATTTCCGACTATGGTGGATGCTCAATTGCGAGCTCACGAGGCGGGATAGATTTTTTATCCACGCGAAATGTCCCACGTTGTCGTCTCGCGGGTCCTGCACGTACAGCAGATTTACGTGTTTGTCCATCTTCCGGTCAGTGAGCCGTATCGGGATAACGTTTGGCGTCTTCTCTCCCTCGACAGTATATACGTTTATCGAGATGTCGTTGAGTCGTTCGAACCGTTTAATTTGTTTCAAAGTCATTGGAAACTCAGTGTCTTGCAAATTTAATACTGTTGCGTAATGAGGGTACGAGGATTCCCGTTCTGAATGTCTTTCGGCTGGATGTAGAGCAGCCACCACTGACCACGCGAAGCACGCATTGTCTATAGATTGCACGTTGATCACCGCTTTCTTCAATATAATTTCTCGCGGTAATTTCAGGTAACATCCCGCGCGCATAGGATTGTACTTGTTTACGTTCACTGTCAAATTGAGTATACGCGACAACGCCCACCCGCTATCGCGTTCCTGAAACTCTTCGAGGGACGATAAAGTAGGCTCGATAACGTGTCGCTCGTACCACTCGCGCAGATCGGACCGATCGGACGAACGAAAGAGTTCACAGTTTCTCGTGTTGATACTGTTGCGCCCGTGCCGCGCGCTTCATGCGAGTCGCCCGGTAGTAAATGTCGCGCCGCGAATCGTCCTTAGTGACGCTTGTTTATGTGAATATTGATTTTCTCTGATGCTCAATTTATTATTGATTTTCCTACCAGATGTTCAGTTATACCAGATGTTCTGTTTATACCCGATGTTCAGATTTGCTCTGGGTCTCGTCTCGTTCGGACGTGTCAGCCCGAGCTCTTCTTTAATAACGGGAGATTAATAAAAGAGTTTCCTTTTCTAACAACGTGTCCTCTTTTCTTGTGAGAGTCCTGAGAAACGCGCCGCGAGTGAGTGAGTGAGTGAAAACGTGCGGCTGACGCTTGACGAGCGTAACAATACTTTTGTTCGCGCGTTTGTCACCCGTCACGAACTCACCGTTGAACACAGTGTTTATCTTTACACTTGCGTGTCTTTGCATGACGTTCCACACATGACCGAGCACGATGTCTGTAGCATCTTCGAAAAATTGTCGCGGTTCGATGTGATTGGTATTTATCATCGCACCGGTCAATACACGGTTTTCGAACGCGGTATCGATCTCTCGCCAAACGAGACTTTTCGCGTTATCGTCACTACTGCCCGCCGCGTTATCGTCACTACTGGTGCCCGCCGCGTACTCGCCACCGATATGTACGAACCGTCTCTGTAATAGAGTCTTCGCACCTTCGAGTCGTGCGATTCTTGCCACTAAAGATTGTCTGTTTCCGATTGAGAGACGCGGACGTTTGGAACGACAGCCTTCTTCGAGCTGCTTAATAAATTCCTCGCATCGCTGTGCCCATGCAAAATATTCGCCCAAAGTAGCGATTTGGTTGGATCGTTCCAGCAGGTCGCGTTCCGTTTCATCGAGATGTTCCATGTTTTTTTAATACTGTCTTTTTCGCACTATTTTTTAGATCACGTCACATTCTTCGATGGGGCACTTGCACGTGACTCGATCACACGCTGGACAACGTCGAATGAAATCCAGAACGGAATAATGTTTAAACATAAGATTAAAAAGACTGCAGAAGGGGACACCAAATTGCCGATCATCAAAATCCTTAAGTTCACGGTCAAGAGTTCTTTGAATCAATTTATGATTGGGACCTATTATCTTATTATAGATACGTAAAATTTTACTTTGTATGTTCAGGTTGTCCATCACCACCAATTCCACGCACTTCCCAATGCCTGTGCAAATTTGAATGAGCATAGTGTCACTGAGCATGTGCATCTCAGTAATAACTTCAGTCGCCCAATAGCGATACTCCTGATACTCCGAATCAAAGTCAGGTTTAACGTAAAAACCAGAATCATCACTAGCTTCATGTTCTTTTACCTCGTCTCGCAGCCGCCGATACAATTTCCGTCTCACGTTAGAATCCCATTCATAAGGAAAATTATTGTAATCGATAACGACTCCTTGTCTAACGATGCGTCGACCGGTTCCGCGTAAACCTAGTTCGCGATCGCGAAGAAACTGCACCGGTGATATCACATCCGTCAATTTCACTCCTCGATCTTCTTCACGCAGAACATTGGCGACATCGTTTATTACATCATCATCAGATTTTGGAGACTCTACAGAGTTCTCTTCAGTTATCCACACCATGTTGCGCACGTTAATGTCCCACTCGCGATAAAGTTTTTTTTTTTCTTCACTTCATGCAAATCGGACACATGTTGCACGGCATTATTTGATACAATGGAGTATTGCAATTTCCGCAAAATCGACCTCTTATTACGTCGTACAGCTCGGTTACATGCTTTCGAAAAGTACATATGTGCTCACCAGTGTCTGGTGAAGCGATCATACACGAAGCACACAGGTTATATGAACCGTATACATAATAAAAATAAATGGCGCAACACTTCGTACGTCCATCTAACGCTAAAAATTCGGGACGCGACACTGTTTTTTTAACAACTTGTTTACGGTTGCCGTCTTCGTCACTGTTATAATTGCTGTCCGGCGACGTCGGACGATCCTCGTCGGATGAATCTGCATCCATTATTGCCTCAAAATTATTGTCCATTTTCCATTTTTGTTCACTGTTTTTGAAAAAAATGTTTTCTTTATACCGTCCACTTGACACAAAAGAACTTCAGCCCCCGAGCATGTTCTTCTAAGAGCCGCGATAATGTTTTCTTATTGTGTGCAAATCGGGCATATATTACATGGAAATGTCATGTACAATACATCATGACACTTTGAGCAGGCGTGGAAATGCTCCGTAACGCGTAAGTCAACGAAGTGTTTTCGGACAGCGTACATGTGCCCGATATCAAGGTCCGATAGAGCAATCATGCACGAAGCACATAGTGCAAGTGCACCACCCGTTGAGTAATAAAAATATATCACGCACTGTTTCGTACGTAAGTTCAGTGCCATGATTTCCGAACGCGTCACTGTTTTATCGACGACTTCTTTATGATCGTTGTCTTCATCGCTGACGTAATCACTGTCGTCCGTTAACGCGCGATCCTCGTCGAAATTATTGTCTATCTCCATATTTCTTTTTTTTTTTTTTCATATACTCACTGTTACGAAAAAAAACTTTTTTCTTTATATTACCACCCACTTGACACAAAAAATTTTTTCTCTCGAGTCTAAAACGTTCGCGTTGCGAAAGCTAGCCGAAGACTGATCCGCAAGATGTGGATTTATAATCATCTTGGCGACAATGGATGCTATGCGTTTGTATAATTACCGTTGGACATATTTTGTTTATACATTCCAGCAGCCGGACATCGGCGCTCGTGATATGCCGCGCCGTAACCGAATACCCTCCACCGTGACGGTTAAATCGTAATCGGCAGCGGCTCTTCCTAGAAAAAAACATGAAAAGGACTCCGCAACGGTTGAATCGTCATCAGAGACAAATTTTATCAATTGTTTACCTCGGCCATTTTATCTTCAAACTGTCGTCGGACCATCGGCGCGTCGAAAACGTGAACTCCGTAACCGAATAGCGGCTCGCAAGTTCTAGAAGCGTGGGATCATTGCAGATATGTGTCTCGCAACTGACTCCCTATTTTGTTTACATTCACCGATAAAATTCCAGCAGCCGAACGGCGCCCGTTAGCCTTTGTAATACTCCGCGCCGAAAACGCGAACGCGCTCCCCCCCCTCGCGGACCCCCTTGGTCGAACGGTGACCACCCCCCCCCCTCCCGGACCCCCTCGGCCGAACGGTGACCATTCCCCCCCCCCCCGACCCCCTCGGTCGAACGGTGACCATCCCCCCCCAACCCCCTCGGCGGCACCCCCTTTGACACCGATATGTTTATCTATATTTGATAAACAACAGACCCGCTCGCTGCTCAAGCCCCCCCCCCTCCCTCGGAGCATAAACAACAGACCCGCTCACCGCTCAAGTCCCCCGCGCCCCGCACCCCCCCTCGGAGCACCCGGGGCAGAATGCCCCACTATACCCTACTTTTGTATGTATAATATGTTTTTATATTGTAATAAATTTTTACAATACATTATTCTTATTAAAGTACTTTTAACTCGACTGTGACTGGCAATATATAACGTCTTTCCGATATGAACATTGAAAAAACTGTGAGCCAACTTGGTTTGTCGGATTCACACAGCACTTTTTTCCGGATCAATCATGGAGACATTATTAAATTCGACCATGGGTTTTGGTCAGTTGATGTAATTTTCTATATTAAATAGTTTGAATTTTTATTGCGAAAAAATATCACCCCAGCCAGGGTTTGAACCTGGAACCTCCCGTATACCGTGCGGGTGTCGTGCCAGTTAGACCACTGGGGCTGTGGTGATATTTCATCGCAATAACAACTATCAGATGGAGCACCATTTCTTCATCGAAGGTGTATAATAACAGTATAATAAATTCCTTCTGCCAGTATAGAATAACAATTAAAGTACTTTTAACAATGGAGCACCATTTCTTCATCGAAGGTGTATAATAACAGAATAATAAATTTCTTCTGCCAGTATAGAATAACAATTAAAGTACTTTTAACATTATTCTTATGTATCCATGAATTGTGCGAATTATCAAATCCTAACCACTTTACATAAACCTCATCCCCTCTCTTGCGCAAAACTTTTTCAACGAGATACACATCGGGATTAGCAACACGATGTAACTCGTATTCGTAGAAGCCGCCGGCGACGGGGTTTCCGCAGGAATCTTCCAGTAGATACGTCACAGGATTAGTTTTCTGCACTTTGACGATCTTAAACACATCCGTGGTCCAATTTGGTGTGTATCCTTTCTCGAAGTTGTCTTGAATTTACTCACGCGTACCGAGTCACCCACTTTGAATCGCGCGGGAGCAGCGATCTTTACGTGACTGTACGCCATTGTTAGGAGCTTGTCGGCGATCGCGGGGGTAACATCGATGGGTCGCATACCGATGGTTCGATGTTTTCACGCGTTGTAATCCGATACGAGACCCGGCAGCGAGTCGATCCATTTGTAATTTCCATTGCGCGTAAACATTTTCCACATGTCGTTCTTGAGCGTGCGATTGAATCGTTCGACGACCGATGCCTTCATTACAGAATAGGTCGAATAGTGATTGATATTATGTTTCTTCAAGAGTTTCTGCACGTTTGCGTTGTAAAATTCTTTCCCCTTGTCAGTCTGCAGATTTTTCGGACATCTTCCGCCGTCTCGAATTATTTTTGCAATCGCCGTAGTAACCTCGATTCCGCTCTTGGCCTTGAGCGGTACGGCCCATGCGTGCTTGCTCAGCACGTCGATAACGGTGAGTATGTAGTGGTGGCCTCTGTTGAATCGCGTGTATGGACGCATCTCGACCACATCCGCCTGCCACAGATCATCATATCCGCGCACTATGACGCGTCTTCGCGTAAAATTTCTTCTCGCAGGAACGTGTAATTCCTCCACCAGCAGCCGTTTTTCAGCCGATTGCTTCTTACTAGCCATGACAATAACGCGCAACTGACGCAGAGATCAGATGTACGTTCTTATCTATTGGCGATGATTCGCAATTACATCTCGAATCATCTTTTGAAGTTCGTTTATAGTAATTTGCACGTTATTCTGGAATGCGACCATCTTTCTCTCGATTTCATCCTGTCGATCTTTCAAAATTTGCACGTTCTGCTGCACGTAGCGTTTGTTGGCGGCATCGCCATCATCTACAGGCGGCTTCGAGCAATCGGAGACGATCTACAAGCTCGTTGGGATCGTCCCAATGAACATAGTCAATCTTGTTGTCGTTTAATGTCACGGCACGTGGTATACCTTTTCCAGCTTTTTTACCCGAAATCGGCGATGCAATTATATGGCCGATCTTGTTGCCGTTTAATGTCGTGGCGCGCGGTATACCTTTTCCAGCCTTTTTACCCGAAATCAACGGTGCGATTATCTGTGTGTACTTGTATCCCCTGTTGCCATTTAATCGATCGTGAGCATCATGATTGCGTTTATGAGCATTCGTCATCAACAGAATGCTCCTGTACTTTAGCTTGTCGTCCTCCGTGTAGTTCACGTTATTGGGAAACTTAAAGATCAACTCGTAAAGATCGCGTGTGCCAGCGTATCGTATACCGTCGATAATTATGTTGTCCGCTTTGTCCACGTCAAAACGTTTATTACCGAGCATCATTCCATTGTTGCTGAAATAAACGCCGTACACGGTGTCTTAATCGATTTCTCGATCGTCGCTCAGAACTGCACCGACGTACTTTTGACTCAATGGACCCAAGTGATCTCGCAACGTTTCTCGACCCTCAGATGTTTGCAACTGCTGTCGAACGGACGTCACGAGCGAGTCATCCGTGGTTTCGAAAACCTCCTCGTTTGCGAGTGATTCGATCATCGTGGGTTGTACGGACGGCACAGAGGTTATCGGTGGTTCATTCAATGGATCTTTCGATCGTTTCTTCTTACGCGGTTGTAAAATTTTGGTTATTTCGCTCAAATTAGATGGCACATTTATCGATCGTTTCAACGTAACCGGGGTTGAAGCCATTACAGAGTCGTTAAACGAGGTGTTTGGTCGTTTTCGTTTGAGATTTGGTTCTTCGTCTTCCCACGCCGACGAGGTGTTTGGTCGTTTTCGTTTAAGCTTTGGCTCTTCGTCTTCCCACACCGTTTCATTCTCAATCTTCGACACATCAGATTCTTTGCCAACGGTGTTTTCGGCAATCTGCCTTAGAGGCTCGATGATGGGCTTAAAGTGTCTCTCCAACGCGATTTCTTCCTCCATTTTACCGGTTTTCAAGGCGTGATACTTTTTGCGAATTGAATCGCTCGTTTTCGCAATTTGATTTGCTATCCTCTCGCGCTCTCTAATCTCCTCGCTGCTGTCCATGTTGTTCAATCGACGTGTCGACAACAACTAGCCACGTCACGGTATCGCAAAGTCGTTAAATCCTTTTCTGTATCGACCATTCGAAATCGCGCTGTCCTTGTCTATCACCACGAATCCATACTTTTGTCGCCAACATGTATGACACAATTTAATGAAATCATCGTAAGACATATCTGTGTTTACGTGATCGTTGTATACGTGTTTCAGATTGGTGCCATCCTGTTTAAACATAATCAATAAATTCGCGTTGTCGCATATAAGATGCTTCGGTATCTTTGCATACGTCTGACAAAGATAGAAGGAGTCAACGTCCGCGTGCCGGCCCATTGCAAAGTATTCTTTTATCGTATCCTGCTTGTCGCACGCCACGTCATCAAAGATAAAAATAGAATTCGGGAGCGCCTCGCTCGGTGGAATGACGTCACTGTTATTCGAGAACGTAAAGTAGCCAATCTCTTCTATCGGTGTTAGTATATTCTCCAAATATCGATATTTCGGTTGTTGCAACGATTTCGAGTACACGTACACGTTCTCGAAACGTACACCGTGCGGACTTTCCAGCAAGCTTATCAAGACGTTTGTCTTGCCGCAATTCGACGGACCGCAGATGATACCGCGTATAGAAGTCGGTAGCATGTCTCCATGTTTGCGTACCTCTTTCGTTAATTGCATCTTATCGTCAAAGTTTGTCACTTTGATCGTCCGCGACTGTCGTACGAACCGCATTTTACCTCCCCTCCACAACGAATGAAATACAGTATCGAGAAAGCTGGCCTTTTTATAGAGGCGCATAGAGCTGAGATGCTCAGTGTTTAAAATGTTTTTGCTCGTGTCGGATAACAGCGATATTTACGATTTAACCGCCGAGCAGTTAAAGTATATACCAAAGGTCATTCTACTACGACAGTTTTATAATTACATAGATTATTTGTGGGATAAGCTACCGGAACATATCAAGGCAGATTCGGAGGTTCAGCAATATCGTCGTTGTTACGAGCATTACAATTTGCCGTGTCAGCGAACGCACGTCGACGGTCCCGCGCCGTTGATAAAGAACTGCGGCGAATGTCACCGAAGATAGGTCGAGGTCTGTTGAATCGCGCGATAAACGCACTTCCGATCGAATTACATATCCCCGGCTATCAATTTTGTGGTCCGGGAACTAGTTTAGAAACACGATTGGCAAGAGGTGATCAGGGTATTAATCCATTGGACGCAGCGTGTCACGAGCACGACATAGCTTACTCGCGTACCAACGGTCTCGCAGAACGACACGTGGCAGACAATATACTCGCCGCGAAAGCGCGAAAACGTGTCACCGCCAAAGATTCGACTCTCGGAGAGAAAGCAGCAGCTACAGCCGTCTGGGCGGCCATGAAGACTAAAACGAAACTCGGTATGGATTTGAAAACGAAGAAAAAGAAGAAGAACAAGCGAATACTTCCGGTAGCGAAACGCGGCGGTATCCTGCCAATCCTTCCGTTGTTGGGGGTTCTCGGATCGTTGGTCGGCGGAGCGGCGGGAGTCGCAAAGGCCGTGAACGATAACAAAGCCGCGCGGCGTCAGCTGGAAGAGATGCAACGTCACAATCGCGCCATGGAAAGTCACGGACTTTATCTCGCTCCATACAAACGCAGACGGGGAGTCTCGAGAAAAAAAAAAAAAAAAACGTCGAAGAGACGCTGTTCTGTACTTTGTCAGGAAAAGTATTCGCGGAGGAATTGGGTGAGGCCGTTACAGATTCACTCTGAGATGGAGACTCTTTAAAGTATAATAAAGTCTATTTAATACAACTAAATTTACACGGAGCTTATTCTTTTACAGAAATCTAAGTTAAGCGAGATCGACTGAGTGCGGAGAACTTCAGCGAAAGACTGCGACCGCAGTCGCCTCGTTAGTTCTTTCGTTATCTCTGCCCTTCCAGAAGGTTTCCCGTACAGGAGGGGGCATTACTTGCCGTTAATACAACTAATGAACCTTCTAGAAAATCAGAGACAATTCTGCGAATAAACGTTTGCCAAATTCGCGGCTTTAGGCAGCGGGAGCCTGCGATTGGACGCCGCGGCGGCGCGTGCCGCGATAGGCGCAAGCTCTCGACGAGTTCGGATTGCGCGAACGCGCTAGCGTCGCGTTACGTGATCGAAAAAGCGCGCTGATTTTGGTCGACCGCTTATCGACCGCGATTATCACTGCTCTGTACATCCCGCCCGCCTCGTTAGGTGGAACGAACGAAACGATTTTCCTTGATATCAGATGATAGGGCTGCTGGGTTCGAGGCTCTCGTTTATCACGCGGCGAGAGATTACGTTGCGCTTTTTTGGTCACGGTGATCATTGAAAGTAGTACACGAGTGATTTTAGTGAACGAAAACTAGGCGATTCGACGAGAGTGATGGTGACGTGAGCGGGACTCGGCAGCTGCAACTCGAATGATTCCCCAGCTCTACGGTAAGATAACCTAGGAAGTGAATCGTTCGGCAATTGTAATTATGTGTTTTGTTAATCGGAATTATCTCTATCGCGAGCTTGGATCGGAAGCAATACGAGTTTCACGACGGGACGCTTGAATTCGGACGTGGCGGTTTTGACCGATACAACCCGGACTAGTCCATCTTCGCCCGGATGAACGGCAGTTATGCGAGCGAGAGGCCACTTCGCAGGAGAGGTGTTCTCATTAAGCAGCAAGCACATCTGTCCTGGTTGGTAAGACTTTGCCTTATTCCACTTGGATCGCGGGATCAAGCCTCTCAGGTATTCCTTTTGCCAACGCGACCAGAATTGATCACGCATTTGCTGTAGAAGTTGCCAACGCGAGAGCCGTGCAGCTGATACGTCTCGCAGCGAGGGCTCAGGGACGGAAGTAAGTGCCGTCCCTACTAGGAGATGCCCCGGGGTTAAGGCGGCACAGTCCTCTGGATCCTCAGTAAGTGGGCTCAATGGACGGGAGTTCATGCACGCTTCAATCTGAGTAAGTAGTGTGACCATCTCTTCGTAGGTGAGTGTAGCGTCACCGAGTACTCGTCGCAGATGGTACTTGGCGGACTTGACCGCAGCTTCCCACAATCCCCCGAAGTGCGGTGCCCCAGGTGGATTGAATCGCCATCGCACTCTGTTGTTGGCCATCTCCTCCGCAATGGATCGTCCTTCGCGGGTACTGGCAGTGAATAGTTTGCGGAGTTCAGTATCAGCACCTACAAAATTAGTTCCGCAATCACTATAAAGCTCGGTACACATTCCGCGGCGGGAGACGAATCGTTTGAAAGCGGCAATGAAGGCAGGTGAGGAGTAATCAGAGGCTACATCGAGATGCACCGCCTTCGTACTTAAACAGACGAAGACTACTAAAAAACCCTTGATTGCCTTGTGGCCCCGTCCGGGCGCTGTCCTCAGGAGTATCGGTCCCGCATAATCTACTCCAGTATATTGAAAAGATCTCGCTGGAGTGACTCGGGGACGAGGTAAATCCGCCATTTTCTGTTCGGCCGATGCCGCCCGCCATCGCACACAAGTGATACAGCGACGGATGCACTGCTTCGTGAGGTTGCGTCCGCGAGGTATCCAGTAACGCTGGCGGACAACACCCAGTGTCAATTGTGCTCCTCCGTGCAGAGCTCTTTTGTGGCAGGCTTCGATGATTAGTCGGGTGAGTACCGATCGGGGTGGCAGGATCACCGGGTGCTTCTCGTCGAAGGAGAGAGTTGCATGCCGCAGGCGTCCTCCCACTCGCAGTAGTCCTTCCTCGTCCAGGCGCGGGGAAAGTCCGGTAAGTGCCCCCTTGCAGTCGGCTCTGGAATCTACTGAAATTAGAGTTAATTCCTTTTTGTAATGAACAGCTTGAACCTGACGAATCCATAAATTTTCAGCGTCGTCGATCTCGGTAGCGGATAAGGGACGACAGTCGGCCTCTCCGTGGCGTCCGCGTTTAGGCGACTGGCGTTTTGGAAGCAACCATCGTCGGCACCAGGCAGTGATTCTTAGGAGTTTATGTAGAGTCGAGAAGTGCGAAATCAGATGAGGCTCCTCAGGGGGTTCGCTCGTGGATGCAGTTAACGTGTGCGTTCTCTGTTCCGTTTCGCATTCATCGGGCGGCTCTGTCGGCTCTGCCGCGACCGGGATTGATTCTTCGTGCAGAAGACTCGGACCGTGCCACCACAATTCGTGGTCGACGAGCTCACTGGGAAACAGGCCTCTCGATGCACAGTCCGCGGGGTTGCAGCGTCCAGGGAGATGCTTCCATTGCGCGTCGGGTACCAAGCGTTGGATTTCGGCGACTCGATTAGCCACGTAAGTCGGCCACCGTGACGGGTGGCCCTGAATCCAGCCGAGAGTCACCTTGGAATCAGTCCATAGATGTAGGGGTAGGTCCTGCAGTCGTAGAACGTCGACGGAGCGTCTAGCGAGACGTGCCAAGAGCGTTGCTGCGTTGAGTTCCAGTCTCGGCAGTGTCACCTGCTTTAGAGGAGCGACTTTGCTTTTAGCCGTGATTAGCGTCACCTTGACCTCTTTGTCTTCGCTTTCCGCTCTCAAGTAGAGCACCGCTGCGTAAGCGCGCTCTGACGCGTCGGCGAATCCGTGCACCGTCCTCAGGTAATTAGGAGAACCCTTTGAAAGCGCTCTCGGGATCCTTATGGTCGCGAGCACCGGCAACTCTGCCTTGAATTTAAGCCATCGAGCAGCCTCGTCTTCTGGTAGTGGTTCATCCCAGTCAAGACCCAGCAACCAGGCGGACTGAATGAAGATCTTAGCCAGAACAATCGTGGGTGTAAGCCAGCCGAGAGGGTCAAAGAGCTGAGCAGTCTGAGCAAGGATGGAACGCTTGGTCACAGTACCCTCCGCTGGCGGTTTGACGGCAAAAGAAAAGCAGTCCTCCTGCGGATCCCACAAGAGTCCCAGTGCCGAGTGAGTAACCCGCTCGTCTGTACAGGCGCGGGACTGACGTGGCAAGCGGTCCTCCTCAGGTATGGTCTCGAGGAGTTCGGCAGAATTGGCCGTCCACTTCTTCAAGGGGAAGCCGCCCGCCTTGCACAGCCCTCCTAACTGTTTCTGCTTTTCTAGGGCCTCCTTCTTCGTGTCGGCGCCGAAGTAGAACTCATCCATGTAGGAATCCTCAAGCAAGACGGAGACTCCTTCCGGGAAGCGGTCCTTTTCATCGTGACCAAGCTGACGGAGGGTACTGAGAGCGAGGAATGGCGCGCAGGTTTCCCCGTAGGTAACAGTGTTGAGCCACATGTCCAGAATTTCGCTATCCGGATCCTTTCTCCACACGATCCTTTGTAGGTCCCGATCCTCCTCGTGAACTAGGATCTGCCGATACATTTTCTCTATATCGGCAGCCATTGCAAAAGTATGCCATCGCCAACGGAGAATTCGGTCCGCCAAGGCTGGCAGCAAGTTTGGTCCGACATGGAGATGCTCATTGAGGGAGGTGCCCGAGGAGACGGTCCAAGAACCATTGAAGACCACCCGGAGACGCGTCGACGTGCTCGCAGCTCGGAATACCCCGTGATGCGGGAGGTAGCAAACTCTCGTTGGCAGGTGAGAATTTGTAGGAATGCGTGACATATGATTTAGATTTTCGTATGTACTCATGAAGTTCGTGTAGAGTTCTCGGAACTCTGTGTCCCTCAGGAAGCGTCTTTCCGTGCGGAGAAGAGAGTTGATCGCTGCTGTACGGGTCCCCGATAAGTCCGGTAGGGTCGAGCGTATGGGTAGGCGTACAACATAGCGACCGTCGGAATTTCGGTGGTGAGTTCGGGCGAACCATTCCTGACACTCCTGTTCCTCGAGTGTGAGAGGTGCGGGTGAGGTAGGAAGCTCCTCCTGCTCCCAAAATTTCCTGACGAGGGTAGAGAGTGATTCGCCGAGTAGGCACTGATGACTCGACACCCTCTGGTTATCCTCCGCTGACTTGAATTGACCCAGTAGGATCCATCCAAAAATTGTTTTCTGCGCGACGGGTTGTAGTCTGGCCCCCTTGCGTAATCCATCGAGCACGATCGACGGGTAGACGTCCGCGCCAAGCAAAACGTCGATGGGGTCAGTCGACCGAAGGTCCGGATCCGCGAGCTCGATTCCTTGAATGTGAGGCCAGTCACCCATCGGTGCGTCTGAAACACTCGAATACTCGGTGAGTCGCGGCAATACGATCGCGTGTGACGTCACTGATTCTTTCCCTGAACGCGGTGAGATCTTCAAAACGACGCTGCCTCTTGCGACTCCCGTCTGGTCTCCTCCCACTCCGAACACTGCGACCGAAGTCTGCTTCCGTGGAAGTTTTAGTCTCTGTGCGAGGTTTTCCGTTATGATAGTCGTCTCCGAACCCTGATCAATTAGAACTCGCGCGTCGATTAATCTCCCATAACGATCAAGTATCCGGACTCTAGCGGTCGCGAGAAGCACGGACGGTTGAGTACGCGGAGAGTTCCGCGCGACATGCGCGGTTGTCACGATCTCGGATTTAGCGGTCTCGGGTTCTGTCGGAGTTTTCCGGAAGGCATTGTGTAATGAAGTGTGGTGTTTCCCGGCGCACACGGAACACAGTCTTTTGGACGGGCAATCACTGACCTTGTGTCGTCCGAGGCAGTTCTCACAAAGGGAGTTGTTTTCGACGTACTGTTTTCGCTCCCGGCTTGACTTTCTCTTGTATTCATCGCACATCATTAGAACATGCTCCTTTTTACAAATTCCGCATCGCGAAAAACCGGGCTCTCGTTTTTGCACGTGATGAGAACGCGAGGCTTTATTTCCCGTTTCCGTCGATTTGTTTGCAGGAGTCTCTGATTTTACCGGCTGCATTGCTTCCAACGTTTGGAGCCGGCGATCGAGGAATTTCTTAAGCGTGTCATACTTCGGAGGATCCGGAGACTCGCTGATAGAGTTTTCCCATTCTCGGCGAGTGCGAGCGTCGAGCAGTTCCACTACCGAATATACGAAAAAGTCCTCACTGCTCGATATCGGACGACCGATACTCTCCAGCGCGCCGGCAGTCGAGGACGCGCCGTTTAGTATTTTCCGCAACTCAGCAGCCGATTCCGATTTCATTTTTTGTAACGCGGTGAATTTCGTTAAGCAAGATCGCACGAGTAGTCTTTTATTTTCGAACTGTTCGCACAAGATCGTCCACGCGCGTCGATAGTTCTCCGCCGTCGTAGGCAAATTTTTAATTAGCGCCTCTGCATCATGTTTCAGGCTTACCTTGAGGTAATGAAGTCTTTCTACCTCGCTCAGACTGCTGTCCTTGCCGATGATGGACTGAAATAAGTCTCGAAAGGTGGGCCAGTCTTCATACCTTCCCGAAAATTGAGGCAGCTGGATTCGGGGTAGCGTGGTTCGTGATGCCGATGGATCCGCTCTCGATTCTGCTTGTGGGGTACGAGAAAGTCGGCACAGTCGAGTAAGGTTCCCTTCTGCGTGAGGTAAGCCTCTTCGACTAGACCGAAGAAATCGTCCGTCAGGTAAGTCGTATTGCTAACTGCTTCTCGGTGGACAGTGCGAAGAGCACTGTCTTGTGCTTCGAACTTGCTCCAATAGCCTTCTAGGCTGTCCAGACGGGATTGTACAGCGCCGGCCGTGATGTTGGCTTGCCCCAGCTTCCTTAGATTCTCCACTACGCGTGAGATTCTGCCGTGTAGGTCTTGCTGGCTTTGCAGCAAGTCTTCTACTTGTTTCTTCTTTTCAGGCATGACGTGGAAGCACGGTTCACTGCGAACGGCACGCAAGCACTTTGTATCGCGAAACGAGGACCGAACGGAACTGAATCCGATAGATCCGGCTCGAAGGACCAAAAATGTTCTGTACTTTGTCAGGAAAAGTATTCGCGGAGGAATTGGGTGAGGCCGTTACAGATTCACTCTGAGATGGAGACTCTTTAACGTATAATAAAGTCTATTTAATACAACTAAATTTACACAGAGCTTATGCTTTTACAGAAATCTAAGTTAAGCGAGATCGACTGAGCGCGGAGAACTTCAGCGAAAGACTGCTACCGCAGTCGCCTCGTTAGTTCTTTCGTTATCTCTGCCCTTCCAGAAGGTTCCCCGTACAGGAGGGGGCATTACTTGCCGTTAATACAACTAATGAACCTTCTAGAAAATCAGAGACAATTCTGCGAATAAACGTTTGCCAAATTCGCGGCTTTAGGCAGCGGGAGCCTGCGATTGGACGCCGCGGCGGCGCGTGCCGCGATAGGCGCAAGCTCTCGACGAGTTCGGATTGCGCGAACGCGCTAGCGTCGCGTTACGTGATCGAAAGAGCGCGCTGATTTTGGTCGACCGCTTATCGACCGCGATTATCACTGCTCTGTACAGACGCTAAAAATCCTCAAGGGTGTAACTACCAACGTACAACTGCAACAATTGGCAAAACGTATGCGCATTCCATATTTTAGAGGTATTTTCATGCGCGACTCGTTACCGATCGGCGGTGTACGTCAAAACGAGAGTGGCATCGTGAATTTGGATAACGCTGAGGGACCGGGTACTCACTGGGTGGCGTACGCGAAGAGGGGAGATCGTGCCGTATATTTCGACAGTTTTGGCAATCTTCGACCACCGAGAGAATTGGCGCAGTATCTGAAGAACAATGTAATAGAGTACAATCGCACACCTTATCAGCGATACGATCAGAGCAATTGCGGACAACTGTGTCTGCGCTTTCTACAGACGGTTGACAATCAATTTAAAGACCGGCGTTACGCTGTTTAATCTCAGTATTCATTCAAATATGTCACTGACATTTACGCTCACCGGCAAGAGCAGCATCCTCGCGGTAAGCTACTTTCCCGCCGTGGATTTGAGCGATGGCGATTACGAGCTCGGTCTGACAGATTTTGAAACCTATCACACGATACCGAATGTAAATTCGTCGAACAATAAATTCTACTATGACGACGACGACAAGGAGATTACCATTCCCGAAGGATCGTATGAACTGCGTGATATAGACATGTATCTGAAACGCGCCCTTTTATGGAACCACTCCAATAATGTCTCGACAAACGAAGATGGAGAGCACCCATTGATTATTATTCGGGCTAATAACAATACGATGAAGAGCGAGATCAAGTGCGCTTATCGGATAAATTTCAAAAAACCGAACATTGGATCGCTGCTGGGATTTTCAACGAATCGCGTGCTGGAGTCGCGACAATGGCACGAATCGGATGTTCCGATAAATATCATCAACGTAAACATCATTCGCATAGAGTGCAACGTGACCGCGGGTGCGTACAGCAACGACAAGTACGTGCACACGATACACGAGTTTTCACCGAGTGTGCCTCCAGGATATAATATATCGGAAACGCCGGCACAGATCATTTACCTTCCGATCATCGTCCGGAGCATTTCGGACTTGACGCTTCGCGTCGTGGATCAGGACGGTCGATTGATTGATTTTCGCGGAGAGGAGATCACCGTTAGACTGCACGTACGAAGACGACAGCGGTAACGTGAGATGCTCGTACTGAACGAAGCTGGGCAGGTGCAACAGACGAGAAAGAAAATTAGAGAGACAATCCGATCGCCAAAGAAGAAACTCACTGCGTCGAACGTTGAATTTTTGAAATCATTGGGTTTCGTCGTACGAAATGGCTAATATCTTAAACATTGGAAGTGAACCGACCTTTGACGATAGCATCGTCAAGATTGAGACACACACGTACAATCCGTCCAATACGACGTTTGGACACAATGATGAGATAAGAATACCCATACAACAGCAGGATTTATACACATTGCCGTGCGAGAGCTTTCTCTACGTTGAAGGAAGATTGACGATAAAGAAAAGGAATGACGACGACGAGTCTCAGGCAACGCTTGTGAATAATTGCGTAGCGTTCATGTTTGATGAAATTCGATTCGAGCTCAATGGCGTAGAGATTGATCGCAACAGAAACGTTGGAATAACCACTACCATCAAGAACTACGTATCGCTATCGTATAACGAATCTCTACTCATGCGGAATGCTGGATGGGACGTTACATCGAGCATATCGGAAGGATACTTTAGCTTTTACGTAGCGCTCAAGAAGTTGCTGGGCTTTTGCGAGGATTACAAACGCGTGATTGTTGACGGTCGTCAAGAAATAATTTTGATACGAGCGCGTAGCGATAACAATTGCATTGTAGGAAATCCGGCGACGGAGCCGGAAATTGAATTGTTTAAAGTACAGTGGCGAATGCCTCACGTTACATTAAACGAGGTCAATAAGCTATCCACGCTACGGGCCTTGGAAAGCGGGCGATATCTTAGTGTTAGTTTCCGTTCGTGGGATCTGTATGAGTACCCCATGTTGCAGAGCACGACCAAGCATTCGTGGGCCGTCAAAACGGCGACTCAGCTGGAGAAGCCGCGGTACGTTATCTTTGCGCTGCAGACCGGCCGCAAGAATATCATGTCGCGAAATGTTAGCGTATTCGATGACTGTAACTTGATCAACGTGAAACTTTATCTAAACTCCGAATGTTATCCGTATGATGACATGAATCTGGATTTTGGCAAAAATCGATACGCCGTCCTTTTCGATATGTACGCGCGTTTTCGTAAAACTTATTACGGATATGATGACAGTAATACGCTTTGCAGCGTGTATACATTCCTGACAGAAGGACCTTTTGTTGTCATCGATTGCTCGCGACAAAACGAATCTGTCAAGAGCGCCACCGTGGATGTGCGAATAGAATTTGACTGCAAAGAGAATGTACCAGCAAATACTACCGCCTTTTTTTTTTTTTTTTTTTTTTGACGAGAAAGAAATCTCTGGATACCCCCTCCCCCGGGGCGGGGAGGGCGGTTATGCGGGAGTTGCACCCGCTAAAACTCCCCCGGATGTTCCTCTCGGCGCTATGAAGGGGAGGCCCTGGGTATTATAATCCTTCCGCGAGCCTCCCCACGCCATGTCCTGTCGGACTTACCTGACTTGTGGCGGATGGGGGAACATCACTCCCATCCGCCACCCCTCCCTCCGGTGTTTCTTGCGCACGGGCGCGCGGCGATCCCCGGCCGCGCGCCCGCCCCCGGGCGGGGGGGAGAGGAGTGACCACCTCCTAGGAGATGGGTTCCTCTCCCCCCCACGCCCTCCTCCTGGAGGGCAGGCAGGGGTCAGAGCCCACGAGCGTTTCTCGCCACCTGCGGCCCCAACCCCCACCCTCCGCGGACCAAAGGGGGCACATGTGGCGGACCCCCCGTAGGTGATCCGCCCGAGCCCCCTCCAGGCCCGCCCCCCCCCCCCCGAGGACCGACGGGAGCACTCGTGAGAAGGCCCCCGTAGGTCCCCCCCCCAAGCCCCCACCGGCCCCCGTCCTCTCGCCGACCCTCTGCCGGCGTGCGGGAAATGTCGAGGGCCCGAAACACGCATTCGCACGTCCCGGGCCCCCGGCCCCCCCCCCCCCGCACCTTGCGCACGTCCGATCCTAAGACCGGACGCCGCATGGGGGGAGGAGGAGTCGCCAATCTTTCAGCGGCCCTCGTCCCCCCATCTCCCTTCCTCTCCTAATGTCAGGAGGGGGGACGCTCCGGTCTAGGGGCTAACTGCTCCCAGACCATTGCCCCCCCTCCTCCCCCTCCCTAGGGACAGTGTTCCTTTCGGGATGAGAGGGCTCCTCTAACCTCCTCGGAGCCCCCCCGTCCCTCGCTGTCCCTCTGTTTCTCGGGCCAGGACACCCGATCCCCCCCAGCCGATGCCCGGACGGCAGTCCCAGGTCCGCACACAACGGACACTTCGGAGCCGCCGCCGTACACCGGCCGGCCCGGTGGCCCTCAACCCCGCAGCGGTAACAGCGCCCGCTGCGGTCCACCGGGGAGGCGCACAGGGCCCAGACGTGTCCAATGTCCAGGCACCTGTAACACCTCAGGGGCCGCGCGCTGAGCAGCCCTATCTTCGGGCTGCTCCACCCAACCCTTAACCCCTCCTTCCTTATCCTATTTGCGGCGCCCACTGGACACCGCGCCCAGGTCATCCCCATGCCGCGAGGACGCACGATCTCTCCGACCGTGACGTCCCCCTCGCCGCATCCGCCAGCCTCTGCAATGGCGGCCTTCAACTCCCCGGGGGTCACAGAATCGTCCAGCCCCGTCAGACGCACACCCACGCATCTGACAGGCCTGGCGATCCGCACCCCCATACCCTCCAGCGCAGCGCCAACATGCTGCGCCCGAAGATCGGCCTTACTCCCAGAGCTATCACCAGGGATCTCTACCACGAGGCCCCCGGTGACAGCCCTTCGACATCTAATGTCGTTGATCCCCAGGTCCGCGAGGGGAACCCTCTCCCTCGCGGTCCTGAGGACGTCGGCATACGTCGCCGGTCCCCCCCCCCCCCCCGGGACAGTAATCGTGACTGCCGCCGTTTTTGGAGGAGTCGGTCCCGCAGCCTTGGCCCTCCTCTTCTTAGTGGAAGGGGGCATCCGCGACGCCCCCCCAGCCCCACCCCGCGCGGCTCTCGCCCCGCAGGGGCGCGGACAGCGGGCGCAGCGTCACCCCCACCCCCTCCCCCCCTCCCCGCCCCCCCCGATCTATCTGCCGGGAGGGGAGAGGATGAGGTGAGAGCCTTCCCACCCCGAGAAGCATCCCCCCGCCGCCGAACCTGCTAGCGGAAGAGTTTTCCCCCTTGTCCCTGATTTGGGAGCGGACCTCCCTAGTCAGGGCCTCCACCTTTCTGTCAAGTGCCTCAACGCGGGAGTCCACCCCCCGGTCGAGGCCCCGATCCCCAAAGCCCCCCTTACCAGGGGCGTCAGTGCCCCTCTGTTTAATGCAGGGAGTCGCCTGAACCGCTACCTCCCTCCATTCCCCTTTCGAGGAAGAGAGGGAGGCCGTCTGCGTCGACACCTCCCTTTTCTCCACCCTGGTTTGTTCCACCTCCATGGGGGTCTCATCCGTCCTCTTTCTTTCCTCCATTTTCCTCATCCTCTCCTCCGCTTCGTTCATCCTCTCCTCCGCTTCCTTCATCTTCTCCAACATTTCTTCAACGCATGTTCTCAGTTTCGCGTTGCTATCCCTCATCTTCGACAATTTCCTAGTCTCCTCCTGTCGTTTATCATCCAACTCTATCGCCAAATCTTTGAGGGTGGTCAACATCTCATCGACGATGTTTGCATACTCCTCCTTTTCATCGTCTACCGTATACTCGTACTCGCCCTCTTCATTCTTCAAACTCCGGGGGGACGAGGCGTTCGTACAGGTATTCCTTGGCTCTATTGTATATCTGCGATAAAGACAACTCCCTGACGCGACTCCCCAACGTGCCAGAGAAGTTGTGCAGTTCTTCTCGATAATTTTTTAGGGCCTCAGCTTTACACCTATCTAATGTGTAACCTCCAGTAATCATTTTTCGTCTCTTCTTCCCTGCAGAGGAGACAGAGCCAGAGTCAGACTCTTCCATCTCCGTTGTTCTCTGCACTCCTACTTTCCTACTATCGGCAGCGATCGCCGATTCCCCCGACGGGTTCGCTCCGGACCCGTCGGGTGGCCCATCAGTCGATGACGACGGGGGAAGGGCTGGGACAACACCCTCCCCTCGCCGGCCCCTGAGTGTCCGGTCACTCTGGAGCAGTAACTTTTTACCCTTACTTTTGTCCATCTCATTTTTATCAAAAGATTGGTTTTATTTCGGGGTTTTCCTTCTCCTAGGTCGGTTGGCTCCCAAGCCTCACGAGCCCGACCTGCCCGAGCTAGGGTTCCCCGGGTTCGCCGCACCCGTTGCCGACGACGCCCCCCGAGAGCCCCAACAAGGGACCCCCAGAAACCGCCGCCGACCCCTTGGGGCCTCCGCCCCCCGGCCCCACCGACCGGAGAGCCCCGCCATCCCCCCCCCCCCACGTAACGACGGGTGACCGGCCGAGCTATGCTCGATCCCAGCCCCCGCCGCCCGCGGGAAGGCGGGGCACAGGGCACCCCGGCCAGCGCCGACCGACGGGCTCCGTCGCTTGCCGCCGGCCCCTATGTCCGGCGACCGGGCATTACCAGTCCTAACCGGTAATACTTCCCGGCGAGCTGGCAAGCCCCCCCTCCCAGAGGGGCCGCCCGGCCCCGACCTCGGATCATTTCCGAGCGGCCCGGGCGACCCCTCGGTGGGCCCGCAATCCCAGTACCTGCTGGAGCACCGGCGTGCAATGGTCCTGCGATTGTTCCCCCATCCTGCCGGAGCACCGGCGTGCAATGGATGGAGGAAAGGCCCACCCTCCTGTTTGCCGGTGGAAGAATCAAAATCCCCTATCGGTCCCGGCTGACCGGGCGATTGAAGTCAGGGCCGCCAACCCCTACCGGCCGTTGGAGTCTGGATGGTCGAAGCCTGATCCAGTCTCCTAAGCAGGGCGACCGGGCCCCCGGTTTTCTGTCTGGGTTTTCCTTCCCATAGGACGGTCGGGGGAGCGAAGGCTCTTCCCTCACGACCCCGTCCGGCCGGACAGTTGTTTATAGAGGTAGTCTGCCTCGCGAGTCCTGAGAAGGACTCCCCGGCTCGGGACAGTCACGAGGACTGCCCCGAGTTACGGTACTGCTGTGCTCGGGCACTCCGGGTTCGCAAAACCCGTACCACTTGGTCCCCGCCGGCCCCAGAGGGTCCGGACGAGTCCCAAATGGCCCCTGGAGGGAGACCGCCTATTGTCTCATCTTGCATGATCGCCTAATCGAATACTGTCCGTTGTCGAACGTAGTGCGCAAAATCATGTAAATTGCAATATCAGCAGATATTGCGATATAAGAGGCATAGATGTATCGCGATAAGATACAGATTGCTCCGCCGTTTCGTCATGATCGTACCAACGTTTGTCGATCTGCAAGGATTCATCGTCGGGATGAAATTTGTCGTAAAGAAGGTGGCGGTTCTGAGAAACGGGACCGTTTTGGCGCATTACATATTTACACTCTCCATGCCGTGGAGTCTCCTCACAAAATCCGACAAGTCATGCGCTTCCTGGTTGATTCGCAATCACCATGGACTACGATGGGAGGACGGAAACGTGCCGTACAGCATGGCGAAACATCTAATTACATCGGCCGTACTTGGAGAGGGCGACGAGACGTCGAATCTTGTGTACGTCAAGGGATGCCAGAAACGAGAATGGCTGGTGGATCTGCTTGAGAATAAAGCGAGAAGAAACCTAAACATTGAGACTTTGGACGCAGATTACGAAGATATCGAATCTCTAAATAATCTAAATGTTACTAATACTATACGATGCGAAAAACATGTTAAGAATTGCGCATTACAAAATGTATTGTGTGTACAACTTAATTCGGTCCGTTTTTTTGTGGTCAAAAATGCATTTATTTCAGAACAAAATGAATGAACAGATTAATCAAAGTATTGTCCATCGCTGGCTACTACTTTTTCCCACCTCTCAGGCAATTTTCGAATTCCATCTCGAAAAAATGTCTCGTCTTTTGAGGCGATCCAAGTTAGGAGCCAATTTTCGATTTTTGCGAAAGAAGTGAACCGGTGACCTGCCAAATCGTGCTGCATCCGTCGGAACAATCAGTAATCAGAAGGAGCAATGTCCGGAGAATACAGCGGGTGGGGTAGGACTTCCCATTTCAACGTTTCCAAGTATGTTTTGACGGGCTTTGCGACATGGGGTCGAGCATTGTCATGCTGCAAAATCACTTTATCGTGTCTATCGTTGTATTGCGGCCGTTTGTCTTTCAGTGCTCGGCTCAAACGCATCAATTGCTTTCGATACCGATCGCCTGTGATTGTTTCAGTCGGTTTTAGTAGCTCATAATACACTACGCTCTTCCACCGCCATGTCGGACTTCGACGTCAAAATCACCGTTCTTGAAGCGTTGAAACCATTTTCGGCACGTTCTTTCACTAATAGCGGCCTCACCATACGTATTTGAGAGCATTCGATGAGCCTCAGCCGCAGATTTCTTCATATTAAAGCAGAAAATTAAAACCTCCCGCAAATGCTGCTTAGTTAACACAAAATTTGACATATTCAACACAGTAAAAAACAAGGTTTTTGTATGAAACTCAAAGCGATACAAACTGAATATTATTGACAGATGTCTAACCTCTCTGAAACCGCCGAAATCAGCTGTCACTATGAAACATTCATAACAGCCAGAGCCATTTTTTGAAAACGGACCGAACTAAGTTGTACACCCAATATTAAAAATATTTAACTGGTGGTCGCGACAAACAGTAGTGATTTTTTTAAATAAACTATATATATATATTGTTGTGTATGTCCGAAGAGGGAGTGGAGGCAGGGATAGGTCACTCACGAGACGTAGCACACAACATGTACTTTATTAGGCGTTGGCCGATTACACACGTCTGTCTTCTTCGCTATCTAACTACGTTCTGGTTCTCGCATTGACTCCCGTACCTTCGCGCGTCTTCGGTTCTACATGTATGTAAATACGTGATCCGCTATCCGCGTTGGATACATTGGGTAAAGCGCGCACGCTATCGCGGCGTGTTCCTCTTGTACACATATAATCGGAACATATATAATATTTCTTCCCCCCTTTTAAAAAAAAAATGCACATTTTGGGGGATTTTCTCCTCTATTCTTGCATATGTATGTAAATAAATCGAATTTTTATATGTGTTACTGTCTAATGCTTAATGTACTCTAATCTAATTTATAGTTCTAACTTAATATGTAACAGATACGCCGAAACGTTGCGGAGGTTGGCGTTTACGTGTTGATTGTCGTAACGTACTCGCGTTTTCCTCGCGTTCCGCATTTTGGTTTCTCTCCGGTGTACCTGTCTCCAAGGGGGTATCTGTCGACTTCGTGCCATTTGGTCTCGAGCTCGGGCTGTCCGTTTCCACTGGGCCGTAGTCGTCTGCTTCTATTTCGGTGGGTGGTGTAGATATTTCTCCTGTCTTTAATACCTGGTCGATATGTCTCGTCCAGATTTTTCCATTGTCTAATCGAATTATGTAGTGTAGGCGCCCTACTTTTCGCTCAACTATACCCGAACGCCATTTACCCTGACCAGAGTAATTTCGGCATTGTACTCTGTCTCCCTCTTGTACTTTTCGTACCTGTTTTGTTGCATTTATATCTGTAGTTGGGAATCTATTATTTTCTTTTTTTGGTAGTAGTAAGTCTAATCTAGTACGTAATTTTCGCATGTACATCTTTTCACCCGGTGACACTCCCGTCGTTTGGTGGGCGGTAGTTCTGTAGTGTAATAGGAATCGCTGTAGTGATTTTATTAACTCTTGCCTAGTTGGTGACGTATTATTGAATTGTTTCTTTAACGCTAATTTGAATGTTTGTATAAATCTTTCGGCTTGTCCATTCGTCGCTGGGTGAAAAGGTGCCGAAGTCTTATGTATAATACCGTTTCTCTTCAAGAATTGTGCAAATTCGTATGATTTAAAGTGTCGTCCATTATCGGAGACTATTATCTCAGGTAGTCCAAAAGTTGCAAAGATTTGCTTACACTTTTGGATTACTGATTGCGTGGTCATATCTATAGTTACATGTACTTCTGGCCACTTGGAAAACGCGTCGACAAGAACGAAAAAGTACTGGCCTTTAAAAGGTCCCGCGAAATCTATGTGTACGCGCTGGAACGGCCGTTCGGCTTCCTCCCAGCTTTGTCCTTCAACTTTCGTTGGTTCCTTACGTACCGCGTTGCAACTTGCACAATTCCTCACAATCGTTTCTAAATCGTGATCTATACCGGGCCACCAGCAATATCTTCGAGCAATCGACTTGATTTTTACTATTCCAGGGTGCTCGCTGTGTAATTCTCGTAATATAGCGCTTCGTAATTTCTTAGGTATAACTACGCGATTGTCGCGCAAGATAACTCCTTGTTGACAACTGAATTCTGTTTGTGGTATATTGAACCTATCCCCTGTCTTTAATGTAGTGCCGTGTTGTAAACCTTGTAATAGGTTTTGTAATTCAAATTCCCTCGCGGTTTCTAACATTAGATCTTTGAATGTAATTGGTAACAACTCGATCGTATTTATTTCGTAATCGTCCACCACGTCGCGAGTGTACGTGTCCTCCGGTTTCATCGGGAGCCGCGACAGAGCATCCGCATTCGCGTGTGATTTCGTATCTTTGTACTTGATATCGTATTTGAACCCTTGTAAAAATATCGCATAATGTTGCATGCGCATTGCGCTGTGTGCCGGTAATCCCTTCTCGGGGGCGAAAATCTGTGTCAGGGGTCGGTGATCTGTATATAGGGTAAACTTACTCCCGTAAAGGTATTGGTGGAACTTTTTTATTGCAAATATAATCGCGTATGCTTCTTTGTTTGTCTGTGCGTATTTTTTTGTGTATGTGATAGAGACTGCGAAGCGTATTGAATTACTCTTTCGTTCCCTTTCGGATATTTTTGCGACAGCACTGCTCCTACGCCGTACGAACTAGCGTCACAAGCTACTATTAGAGGTAGTTTTGGATCGTAATGCGCTAAGATCTCGTTGTTGGTAAATGCTTTCTTTGCTGCAATAAACGCTGTTTCACAAGATGGAGACCATACGAAAGGCACCTCTTTCCCTGCTTTCTTTTCCAACAGTTTATGTAATGGAGTCAAAATCGAACTTAAATTGCGTATAAATCGTCCATAATAATTGATCATTCCAAGGAATGCACGTAATTCTGTAATGTTTGTGGGCCGAGGCATTCTTTCGATGGCTTCCATCTTTTTCTTTTCTTTATGTATACCGTTTTTATCAATGTAATATCCACAATAATGTATACCCTCTTTCATGAATTCGCTCTTCTCGCAATTTATTTTGATATTGTATTTGCCTAACCGTGTCAGAACTTCCTCAAGTCGTTGGAGATGTACCCTATCGTTAGGCCCTGTAATTCTTATGTCATCCAAAAGAATTGAGATTTCCGGTATTCCTTGTAGAATACTCTCAATTTCTCGTTGCCAGATTGCTGGAGCGGATGCGATACCGTATATTAAGCGCGTACTTTTGTATAATCCCCTATGAGTGTTTAAAGTCAGCACTTCCCTATCTGATGGATGTATTTCCATCTGTAAGTATGCTTGCTTCAAATCAATTTTTGAAAATTTTTCGCCTCCCGCTAACGTACTAAATAGTTCATCGATAGTGGGCAGGGGATGCTCGTCAACTACTAAATGTTTGTTCAGTGTGACACTAAAATCACCGCACAACCGTACTGTGTTATTCTTTTTTAGTACTGGCACCACTGGGGTTGCCCAAGTTGATGTATTAACTTTTTCTAATATGCCCGCTGTAACTAATTTATCGATTTCTTTATCAACTAAAGGCATCAAATTGAATGGCATTTTTCGCGATTTTAGAAAAACAGGAGATGTATTCTCCTTTAATGTGAGTCTGGCCTGTATCTCCCGTATTTTGGTAGACGTAGGGTCTAACATTGCTTCGTATTTTTGTAGAATTGTTTGTAATTCTCTTTCTGTACTTAGTGATAATGTAAGCAAAGAATCTGACAATTGAACACCGAGTTGCCGTATCCATTCCCGGCCCATTAACGGTTCTCTACGTGTTTTTGAAACATACATGTTCAACGTCTTTGTAACTTGTCCGTATCGAACATTAACCCGCGCGTAACCGATAACTGTAATTACTGTTTTGCAAAATGTGACTAATTGTAAATCTGTTTTCATAAGTTGTATGTTTGGCAACAACGATTGGAGGAAGTCCTGACTTACAATTGTAACCGCGGCTCCACTATCTACCTCGAAGCTTACCTTTCTATTGTTTATCCATAGCTTAGTGTAAAACTTTTCTCTGTACTTGGTTTGTTCACTCTGAATTTGTAAAATTTCGTCTAATTGATTCGCTTGCTCCTTTTTCTTTTTCATGCAAACTTTTTGCAAGTGGCCCTTTATGCCGCAGTGTCTACAGTCTACCTTCTTACTTAATGTACACTTAGGTGCTAAGTGATTGCCGCCGCATCTGAAACAAACAGTATTATTATTGCTAATTTTGGAGTTTGAATTCGGACGTTTGTATTTCGCATTCGATGTTTTCCTATTCCCCGTTATTTTTTCTTTCTTCGGAGTGGTTGCTTCTTTTGAGTTTACGTAGTCCACCGCTGCAGTCCTCGATTGAAGTTGGTTCACATCCTTATCCGTGAGCTCCATGGCGGTAGCTACCTCCAGCGCTTTTTTGAATGTCAAATCCTTAGTTTCCAATAGGCGTGCCTGTATGCGTCTACTTTGGAGGCCGAATACCATTTGATTCCTTAGCGCCTTGGGTAGGTATTCCCCGAAGTTGCAATTTATGCTGAGTTTTTGTAGCGCAGCTACAAATTGTTGTACACTCTCGCCTTCAGCTTGTTTCCTTAGATGAAAACGAAAGTTTTCAGCGATTTCTAAGGGTGCTGGCGCGTAATAATCGCCCAGGGCGGTCGTGAGGATATCGTACGCTTGTTCGTATGGATCCCTCGGTGCGAGTTTATCGCAGAGAATTTCGAATGACCTTGCCCCGATGTAGTGTAGTAAATATGGAACCTTTTATTCCTGAGTGACCTTGAAGACTTTAATGGCCCCCTCGAACCGCTGTAGCCACCGTTTCCAATTTGTAACGGTGTTCTCGAATGGCTCGATCGTAAATGTTCCGTGGACCACTGTTTCTACTTTCGGTGTCTGCGGCGTCGCCATCGTAATAGCGGAATCTTCTTCTTTTTTGTACATTTAACGTAAAACACATGTACTTTATTAGGCGTTGGCCGATTACACACGTCTGTCGTCTTCGCTATCTAACTACGTTCTGGCTCTCGCATTGACTCCCGTACCTTCGCGCGTCTTCGGTTCTACAAGTATGTAAATACGTGATCCGCTATCCGTGTTGGGTACATTGGGTAAAGCGCGCACGCCATCGCGGCGTGTTCCTCTTGTACACATATAATCGGAACATATATATATATATATATATATATATATATATATATATATACATATATATATATATATATATATATACATATATATATATATATATATATATATATATATATATATATATATATATATATATATGCGTACGCACGCACGCACGCACGCACGCACGCACGCACGCACGCACACAGATATTGCAACAAATATACCTCATTCTCTATCCACTTTCTTTGACAGTCCATTCTTTCGTCATCCGCGAGTCCCGCGTGATAACTCAACGCCATAATGCCGCGTTTCCTCAAATGCGTGGCATAATCGTTGCAATCCTTGCGCGACAAACAATAAACGATGCCACAAGTGTCTTTAAATTTTGTCTGCATCAGATCCACAATTTGATTGCAACAATTTTTTCCCTTCTTCGCAATCACGCTGTATCTTAAATTTCTTCTATTACAACTCGACATAAACCTGAAGAATAAAAACCAAAAAGTTGACATATTGATATACATGTGAAACATGATGTATCGCATATATATTTATATATATTCAATACACACACACGCATTCATACATACATGCATGCATATACATACCACTTTGGATTAGTCATATCCAATTGATGCAAAATATCTGTTCTCACACGCGGTGTAGCTGTCGCAGTCAGAGCCATTATTGGCACTTTGGGATAATCGTCTCTGAGACATTTTAATTTCGTATAGTCTGGTCTGAAGTCGTGGCCCCATTCGCTGATGCAGTGAGCCTCGTCGATTACAAATCTCGCCAATAATTCCTTGTCGTACAAAGTGGTCAGAGTATTGCGGAATTTTGGCGAGGCAGAGATTTTCTCCGGTGTTACGTATAATATTTTGATAGCGAGTTCTCTATACGTCGCTTGATTGTGCGTTGCAGAGCCGGATAAATGAGTCGCGTAAATCTGCAAATTTTAAACAAGGATCATTGTGAAGAATGAGATCATGTATACGCGTCCCCGATAGTACACGCCTATATCCGACGATGATGTTGCATACACAGTTTGTGTCGCATTGTTTTTATCTCACTGTGTATACAACATGTAACGCGCACGTACGAGAAATACTTGTCGATCTCTTACCTCGAGTGAAGTGAGGTTTTTAATTTGGTCTAAAATAAGACTCTTCAATGGTGAGACAACAACTGTCAATCCAATGCTTAAAAGGGCAGGCAATTGATAGCAAAGGGACTTTCCACCTCCGGTCGGCATTAAGACGAAACAATCGAATCCCAAGAGTGTCGTATTAATAACTGGCAATTGATTTGGCCTAAACGTATGTAATTGGAATGTCTGCCGAAATATCTAGAAACATGTTTAATGCACGATGTTACATGTTTTCACAATTCTATCCACCAACACCAACACCACCACCACCACCACCACCACCACCACCACCACCACCACCACCACCACGACCATCATTATCGGGGTAATTTCAGAGTGTGTATAAATTATTTGAAATTGCTGGTAAAACAAATTTTGTGTACCTGTAGCATTTTGTACGAATGTCGATATGTCAAACTGTCAAATTCTCCACTGGTACCGTCGTTTTTATAATCGCCGGTAAATTTTCCATATTCTACGCTATTTTTATCGATTTTTGGCACTACTTCTTCGTCATTGTACGTCCTGTTTTGTGCCGCAATGTTAATCTGTCGTTGCCACTCTATATGATGGAATGGGAGATAAAAAATTGACATTATTTCCATTGACATTATCGGCATACATGTGTAAAAAGAATACCAAGTTTTATCCTGGTTTTATATATCCATATATATATATATATATGTGTGTGTGTGTGTGTGTGTGTGTGTGTGTGTGTGTGTGTGTGTGTGTGTGTGTGTGTGTGTGTGTGTGTGTGTGTGTGTGTGTGTGTGTGTACAACATGTAAATTCATACCTGTGCAATCCTCATTTGTATCTGTGTTATTACCGTCGTCGCTCGAAACCGACAACCGTCGTATTAATTGAGTTACAGTTTCTCCTGTCATTAACAACGACGACGACGACGTAGACGATGTAGCAGCAGCAGCTGGTTTTTCCGCCGCCGGACGATATTCTGACGATACATTCTTTTCCCGATCCTTGTTCTCTGCCTTTTGTAATTTAGATATCGTTCTTTGCACCAAAAGTACCTTAGCTCGTGCATGTCGCTGCAGATCTTTCAATTTTTTGAATGAAATAGAATGAAAATTTGGAAATTGTTCCAGGACTGGTAGTGGGATCTGCTCGAACGCCGTACAAAATATCTCGAGAACTTTACGTTCGAGTTCCTTCAAATCCTCGAGGATTTCAAGCAATTTGTCCTCAGTAACCTACACAGAGTTGAGAAATAAAAACAATGGAATGAGTGAGATGAGATGTAAATAGATGGAATTGAAATATTTCACACGACAAACGCGCACACGCTACAACACGATTGTCGAGTCATGATGTGAAGAAAGTACTTACAGGTATTGCGGACGAGAGTGGTGGTTTGTGTCGAATTGATTCGATCCATGAACCCAATTGTTTATTTATACCGATATCTTTGAGATCTGATGCAATCAGATCGGCGGGGCCAGCCATATTTTCTCGCGACACTCTCTCGTCGTTGTCGTCCTTGATGTCGTCAGGTTCTTCTTCTTCGGGACTCACGTCACGTGTTTCGTATTGCGTATCAGCGCCCGTATCGTCTATAGTACACGCAACGTATACTATACATTTATGTCCGCACATGCGCGTTGCGCGAATTCCATTTGTAGGTCCATCCTGCTGACGATAGGCTCCGCCACACAACGTTCCATTTATGACTTTATTACCTATAGGACGAATATAAATATGTATTATTTCAACTACAACGATAATTGTATTTTATTTCATTTTGAATTGTAATTTAAAATATCTGTATTTATATCTCAATTTATCTCTTCTTCCAAGATAATCGATGAGATGACATATAAGAGACTAGATAAAAATTGATATATGCGTTACTCTGAATATTCTCGAAAAATCGTCAAAGTTATTAGGAGAACTTTTTTTTATCAGGCAAAGTTGTAAGAGGTTGCGCGAACAAAATCTGATTCAAATATCGCGGGCTTTTTAATAAAGTAGTTACCTACTTTGTCAATGATCGGAAAGTGAGATTAATTACTTTATCCGAAAGGCGTGAAATTTGAATCAAACTTGGTTGCACCACTTCTTGCAACACCCTCCCCCTCCCCTTCTATAGAAACATGTTTTGCTAACAACACTGAGAATTTTTCAAAGATATTGCAAGATGTAAATCTTTCAACTGTCGCTTAATCTCTCATCTAATCTCTTCTCGCCGTTACACGCGGGAACCGTTCTCAACCTTTCGCCGTTGCTAAAGAGCTGTGCGGAAGTTCTTAACCGATCTCGCAGTTACACGCGGGAATCGTTCGTGACATTTTCGCCGTTGCTACGCGCTGTGCGGGAATCGTCGCATAACCGGCTTCTCGCCGTTACACGCGGGAACCGTTCTCAACCTTTCGCCGTTGCCAAAGAGCTGTGCGGAAGTTCTTAACCGATTTCGCCGTTGCTAACGCTGTGCTGAAATCGTTCTACATTTTCACCTTTCGCCGTTGCTATACGTGGCGCGAAAGTTTTCAACCGATCTTGCCGTCGCTATACGCGGTGCGGGCATCGTTCATAAATTAAATTTTGACATTGCTAACGTTGTGCGGGAAGCACATACACATTGTCGTCGTGACCGCGAGGTACGTGGAAGCTCACGATCATCGTGTCGTCACCGTTCCAGAACATTTCTACCGTGAAGAACAGTGCGGAAGTTCTTAGCGAACATTTTAGTGCCGTTATCAAGTGCGGTGCGGTACAGTAATAACATTTATTCGTCATCGCCGCGGGCTGTGCGGAATTCTCGCCATCGCCGCGCCGACAGACATTTTCAAGATGCATACGCGCGCACAACTAGAAAGGCTTACGCTGCCGCAGCTGCGCGAAGAGTTACGTCAGCTAGGATTTCAAATTGCACCGGACGACCACGATCGTTGCATGGATTTACTTATTGATTTAAGCCTAAGGAAAACGCGGTCAGTGGCGTTTGAGATACCCAGTGGTTCTCCACATTTGAACGTATTGAACACAGTCATCAGGGAAGCGCTGATCAGACACGGGGTCCCGGAACCGCTAGTGGATTGGGTAATGAGTATGCTGGCGGGGAGGCATCTAACGGTCACGCACAACGACACTATCATTAGTGGCAAACCGGGCAAGGGGTGCCCGCAAGGAGGGGTTCTATCTCCCTTGCTGTGGTGCCTCGTAGTCAATGACCTTCTGATGAAACTACAAAGAAAAGGTTCCTGACCTATGGGTATGCGGACGACATAGCCATAGTGATCACAGGATCCTTTCTAAAGATTTTAAGGTATCGAATGAACGATGCCTTAAAAATCGTACAAAAGTGGTGCGAGGCCAAAGGTCTGATGGTTAATCCATCAAAAACCAATGTAATGGTCTTCATCAGGAAATACAAACCAGAACCCATTGAGCCTTTTAAACTCTGGGGAAAGGTTATCCCGTTCACAACATCAGTTAAGTATTTGGGCCTGTTTATAGACACCAAACTTAGCTGGAAAATACACCTTGCAGAAAGCAGGAAGAAAATCTACTCGTGTATGTGGATGTGTAGAAGAGCTATGAGCAAGTCTTGGGGCATCAAAGCTAGTATAGCATTATGGCTATACAGGGCGGTGCTGTTGCCGAGGCTACTCTATGCGTCTGTGATCTGGTGGCCCAGGGCGAAGAAAGTGGAGGCAAAGAACCTGCTGAAAAGCCTACAAGGGAGTTACCTAAGTGCTGCAGTAGGGGCTATAAAGACTACACCCACGGAGGCGCTAGAAATTGCACTCTGTATACCTCCACTGGACCTTGCCGTGGAACATGCAGCCAGGAACACAGCATACAGACTAAAGTGTCAGGGAGAATGGAGAAATACAGGTCTGGGACACACAAGGCTCGGCCTACTCCAGAAAAACCCTTTCACTCTAAAACAGGATAGAATTCTAAGGAAATACCAGTTGGTAAAATGTTTTACGATACGAATACCAACCAGAAAAGAATGGACGGACCAGAAGGGAGTCAGGGATCCCAATGTGGATCTATGGTTCACCGACGGGTCGGGCATCAACAACTGCTTTGGAGCAGGATTTTATGGGCCGAAAGGATGACCACAGGGAGAGTATTCCTGTGGGAAGCCACTCAACAGTATTTACTGCTGAGATACTGGCTATCCTGAGGTGCACGGAACACCTCCTTAGTAACAACACGAGGGGAAGGAAGATAAATATCTGCTCAGACAGCAGAGCAGCTATACTGGCGCTAGCAAAAACAACCACCGAATCAGCATTGGTTTGGGATTGCATGCTGGCGCTAGAGAGACTAAGTGGACTAAATAAAATCACCTTGGTATGGGTACCTGGGCATCAAGGAATACCCGGAAACGAAACCGCAGACTTACTAGCTAAGAAGGGACCAAACGAAGCACCATCTGACCAGGTAGCGGGAATACCCTTCGCAGTAGGAAAAGAAATCATCAAAAGCTGCCTGAAAAGGGAGCACTTGTCCAGGTGGGAGAAATTAGAAACCTGCCGCCAGGCCAAGACTTTGATGAAAAACAGCAGTCCAGGAAGAGCTAAAGAATTACTGGAGCTGACTAAACAAAAACTGAGAATGGCGGTGGGGCTGCTCACTGGCCACTCCGCCTTACTCAGAGCCCATTTATTCAATCTCGGACTCGCGGAACGAAAAGAGTGCCGCCTATGTGGGGACGAGAAAGAAGACAACGTGCATATATTGTGCCATTGTCCGGCACTTGTGTGCAAAAGATATAAAACTTGGGGACAAACGTACCTAAGTCCCCAGGATCTGGCAAGTGCTAGGGTTATAGACTTAATAAACCTGGTACAAGGCTCAGGGCTGATCCTATAGACCTAGCAAATAAAAGAGTGGGGAGGCACAAAGGATCAGTAAGATCTAGGTACCGTCAGGGGCCCTAGTGGAACCACCCACTTGTCTATTACTACTACTACTACTATTTATTAGGATGTTTCAACTTCATAAATACTTATTTATTAGGGCTAACCGGATGAGGTCCCGATCATTATTTATTAGGGATGCCATAAGAAAGGTTTTCTTATTTTTGTCTAATGAGACCCTTGTAAGGATTTGATAAGAATGTTTTAACTTTATAAATATACTTTTTTCATAAATATATTTACGAATACAAAATTTCATAATGAGCCGGCACTGGTTTCTGACATTCACCCGACATTAAGAAATATTATATAATATATTCAATTCAAAATTTTATTACTTTTTTAAACTGAACTTGTTTCTTAAGATGATTTTTGAAAAATTATATATTTGCGCTGGTATGACATATGTAGACTATATGTAACACTTACATCAAATTAAGAAGTAGTCTACCACGTAAGGCAGTTGGCTCACGATCCAGAGGTCCCGAGGTCCCGAGTTCGAATCCCACCAAGGCAAGGTCGGTAAATGACGCGTCGGTAGCGACGCTACATAAGGTCTTCCGCCGCACTTCGAGCTGTTTGGATCCAAAATGGCGACCACAACGCTCAGCTGATCGAAGGTCCATAGATAGACGCGACGACAGATACGTCGCGTCTATCTACAGACCTTGAGCTAATCAGCCAAAAAATATAATGTTTGATTTTTAGATAAATGTTAATGTTTAGGCTGTTTAAAAGTTAAGTTAAGTTAAAAAACAAAAATAAATAATACTTGGTCGAAATTAGAAAAATAAACAGATGCATTCTCAAATATATTAACTAATTTTATTACTAACTCTTAATTATAAACATTGAGTGTTTAAAATAATTAGACTAGAAATTAAATTTTCCAATAATCTTATATTTTTATTAATAAACATGTAATTATAATAATTAAAATAATAACTCAAATAATACATTTTAAATGGACTTTAACTGGTGTATCGTTGTTATCGATTTTAAGTTTCGACGATTTATGTTTCCCGCTCTTTACGCATTGTAAAGTCGACTTGGCTACGATCTGATTCGTTGCGGTTCACGAGGGCGCTCAGTTAGTTGCGAAGAATCGATTAGTCGATCGATGAAGACCAGATTCACGGTGCCACGCCCGAGTGAAGCGACACGATATTCACAGTTAATAAAGGCAATCAGTATTACATACGACTGAGTTTTTATTTCGGAAGTAAGCAGGTGCTGTGAGAACACACAGTTCCTCGGCGAACGAGCAGAATCAAATACACAAGAGCTCGTCATAACAACTGGCGATTAAAATATTGCAAAAAAAAATCGAACCATACTTGTTTTCGTTGCTTGTCTTTGGGAAACCGAAACATACGAAACCCATTTTCACTGCGATTTTTGCAATGTTTTGCACAGCAGCCTACCATTGCAGCTTTTCTTCTTTCCGACGAGACACGTGTCCGTACAGTGCCGTACACCATCAGCGCGAATGGCGAATTACGCACACAGTAACAACTATTGTACGACGTGCATTAATACACAGTCACTGGATCCAAAATGGCGGCCGTCGAAAGACCTTATGTAGCGTCGCTACCGACGCGTCATTTACCGACCTTGCCCCAAGGTAAGTGTGTTTTTCAAATACGAGAAAATATTTATAATCATAGACTACATCTTAAGAAACAAATTTAGTTAAAAAATAGTAATAAAATTTCGAAATAAATAATTTTTTTTATGTTAAGAAAGCATGAATTGTAATTCTGGTCGAAATAAGGCCTTTTTATCAGGGCCTGAAAAACTTTTCTTATAAGGGCCTTATAAACAATTTGTTACATGCCATATAAGGGTCTTATCATTTTGCCCTACAAGGCCCTGATTTATATTCAGGCCAACTAGTTGGGCCCTTATTAGAGCCTTATGAACATTTCTACACGGGCAGTATCATTAGATAGCTTTGTGCTTTCTTCAGACTCATGTTGTTGGATAGGGTCATCTACAAAGCCTGTATTGTCGATGACAAGAATATTGTCATCTTCACATTTTTGTACATTTTTACACTCACCTTCACTTATTGGTACTGGCTTCAAGCACTGTATATCTTCAGTACTGATCTTCGAATCTATCTGTCGGGCAGTAATTTTACTAAGCCCTGACAATTGATAGATTCGTTGCCAGTATCATTAGATATCTTTGTGTTTTCTTCACCAGCCAATTTCTGCAATATCTGCCTCCTGCACGATATTAATAAAATGTTATGTTACAAAATAGTTTTGCAAATGTATATAAAATATATCATATTTATCATACAAATGACAGTAATCTCTAAATATATTTATAAAAGTCTTGAGTTTGAGCAGTTCTTTGCTTATTATATATTTATTATACAAATGTACTACATCATTCCAATTCTAAATGGTACTACGCTTGTAGCATTTTGTATTATTTATAAAAAAAAAGCATTTGCTTCTGAATAAATTTTTTAGACAATACGAACTAGCCAACTTGAGTAACCAGAGAACTCGACTAGCCACGGCGATAAACGCCTGTGGTATTTTTGTTATAACAAACTAGCCTACACACGCACCTCTGGTAATTACTCAAGACTAACCAGTCCACGACGCCTCTGGTATTTTCTTAAAACTAGCCAGCTTACGATTTACGCCTCTCGTATTTATACTTATACTTTGCGATTAAAAAATATATGTTGTCCATTTTTAAGTAAAAAATTGTCCAATTTTAAGTAAAATGAAAATAAGCAAAGGTCTGCATGTTATCTTTCGGAGCATATTATTTATAATATTATGGATATTTTATATACATTTTGCAGGTATAATGTTATCCTACAATACTTTATACAATGTGTCCCAAAAGTCCCGGAACGATAAAATATCTCGAAAATAAAACATCATCTTGAAAAATGTTTCAAACAAATAGTACAGGCGAGATACAATTTGACCCGGAAAAAATAGCACCACGCACGTTTTTAGGTACAGAAAAATATACTGAATAACATCCAAAATCCACCAAAATCGCCTTTGCCGTTCTGTTTTTTTTTAACAAAATACACGTGAAAATGTAAACAAATAATTTTTTCTCAAAAACTATAAGGAATATCGAAAAGACTCAAGAGATCAAAGTTGTACATCTGATCAAGATCTACAAAACGTACTTTATCATTTTTTTCTTAAAATTTATAGTTTTCGAGATATTTACAAAAACTGTGATTAGTCAAAGGAATGAATTATGCAATGTATACGCGTTAATTACTATCTATATTGTTTTAATTTTTATCAGTGCTATAACCATTTTTTGTGCATTGCTGTAACAATTTGTAACGGTCGCGTTTTCTTGCTCGGAATTCGCTCGCCAGGCCAGGGTGAGAAAACGTGGAGACACTGGTTGGTTTTACAAAAGCTCTTTATTCTATACTATTCACAATACATTTTGATGGAGGGTGTGAGTGTAGGTGCGTGTGTGTGTGTTGCTCTGCTGAGCCGCTGTGTACGTGTGAAGGTTGATTCGCGGACAAGTACGGAGGCACGATTGCCTGACGGATTCGCGGATAAGTACGGAGGCACGGTTGCCTGACGGATTCGCGGACGAGAACGGAGGCGCGGTTGCCTGACGGAGGCGCGGCTTATCGCTAATAGACAGGGCGGTCAGGAGCTCAGTCGGGGGCGCCCGACTGAGCGGCCCGTACACCGGGGGCACCCGGCTTGAAGACGGGGGCGCCCGTTCTCTGTACGGAGGACAAGGTTGGGGGCACCCAACCTAGAGAGCGGTCTCGGAGAGTGGTCGTGACAGGAACAGGAGTCGGATAGGACTGGTGACCAGTGATCCCAGGTTTGAGACGGCTGCAACATAGCCGTGGCTGTGGAGGGGATAGGACGCGTCACATGACGCTGACGTCACGTGACGCACACAAGCCAAGCGCCCCGTGTACATGTGCGCTCGTCGCTCGGCCAGCCTCGGCCAGCTAGAGAGAGCAAACATGCTATGCTCTTTCTCTTTCTCTCTTGAACCGGCGCGTCGCGCGTCGTCAGCTTCACATCAGACGAAATACGTGTATTAGCAGCTTGACTGTCGCGTGCCTCTTTCTACACTAGATGCGATCAGATGCGATACACTATCAAATCGCTTAATGATTTTACAATTTAAAAGTTAAAATTATTAATTAATTAAATTATAATTTCTTGTGTATATAAAAAGTATTAACTTAAAATTAAGGAAGTAAAGGATAGAAAAAGAAAATGAAATCCACTCTTGGCCAACGTGTACGTCTTTTTCTTACAAAATCATCTGTTAGTAATTTAAAAAGATGATTTATAATTAGTACAAGAAAATGTAAACAAAGAATTTATATTAAGGTTTTATTACATGCTAGTGGATAAATTATTCTAATAATATATTTGTTATTTTACTAATAGAAAATATATGTAATAAAATAAAAGAGAGAAATTATTTTTACAACAAAATAAATAATTTTTTAAATAAAGCTGAAGGTTTATTTGAGCCAACGCATGATATTTCCATACAATGTACTTATTTAAGATTTCATATTTGAATATGGTTCGTCTTTTCATTTGAAATTAATGAATAAAATAACAAAATTTCCGATTTTTGGTAAAATCAAGAAAAATGTCGAGTAAAAATAATTAAGCAAGGAACAAATATTTCTGTTAAGTAAATTTTTTTTTAATAGACGACGTACACATTGTTGCTCAACGGAAACCGCGAGAAGGTGGTGGTCTTTTCCGTCAGTAGGAAATGTAAAAGATTATTTTCTTTAATATAATATTAAAGAAAATAACTTCTACATTTCCAATGAATGAATGAATGAATGAATGAATGAATATTTAATGTAAATAGGATAGAAGATAGGTAGAAATAGATAGAATACATAGAATAAAGGATAGTTAAAAGGATAGACACAAGATAGATATAAAAGAATAAATAAAATAGAAAAGAATATAAAGGATAGAGAATAGAAAAGCAAAAGTAATATATAGAGAATATTATGATAATTTTAAGATCACTTTACACAATTTATAATTAACAGTGTGTGTGAAGCTAGCGTCTCATTTTGCGGAAACTCACAAATTATTGAGAGTTCTGACTTCCTTTTCAATAGTTCTAGAGTTCCTGATACTTTAAACAAATAGTTCTGGCCATTAAAGCCAAAAAACGCGTCAGTACAAACTGAGACGCTAGGTTCACGCAGCGTCTCACTTTGTCCTACACAAGTTCCACCACTGTATCTCTTCAGATTTTGCGAGATCTATAGTTCTATAACAGTTCTATAAAGAGTTCTGCCATATAAAAGCAAAAAAATTAATTATAAGGTACTAAAAAAAATTACAATGTAACGAGTATACCGAGTTGAGACGCCAGTTGAAATCTCGGAGTTCCGGTTTATGTAAAATATTTTTTGAGTAGTTCTGAGCATATTGAAGCATTTTCTAAAGAGTTCCGAGCTTTAGAATCTTTGTGTTATATTTTAAAAAATTAATATTAACCGAAAAGTACACTGAGAGAAAAATCCAGGTCCGTTCAAAAATTAACAAACGGACATCCGATACTTTCTTAAAAAGCCGATCAATTATCAATGATATCCGGCTATCTTGATTGGACATTATTCTAATCTTGATCGGCTTTTCATAATTCCGATTAAAAATATCGGATGTCCGTTTGTTAATTTTTGAACGGACCTGGATTTTTCTCTCAGTGTAATCATGACGGAAAACGATGAGACGTTGTGCGAAATCTCGAAGTTCCGGTTTATATAAAATATTTTTCGAGTAGTTCTGAGCATACAGAAGCATTTTCTAAAGAGTTCCCGGTACTAACAATGTTGTATAATTTTTAAATAAATTAATAACGCTCGAAAGTCACAGGAATTTATCGAAAATATATGAGACGCTGGCCGTATTTCGACAGTTCTGTGAGTTCTATTATAATTTTCGTGTAGTTCTGAACGTGTTCTAACGTTTTCTAAAGAGTTCTGGCGAAAAGCATTATTTATTCATTTTTTAAATAATTTTTATCGCCCGAGAAAGACGCATTTACGGGTATATGGGTGAGACGCTGTAGGAAATCTCAGAGTTCTGGCTTATATAAAATATTTTTCGTATAGTTCTAAGTATATTGAAGCAATTTCTAAAGAGTTCTGGACCTCTATTAAGCTGGACCCCCCACCAGCGCAAATCAAGTTCGCACTAGGTCAAAAATTTAGTGCTATTCAGGTGCTAATTAAGTGCCCTAGTCCGAATTTTGGTGCTCGAACCGTTTAGCAGGAAATCGCGTAAAAAATGGGGGGTCCAGCTTGCCATAAAGCTGGACCCCCCATATCAGAAAATGGTCTTATAGAGAAGACAAGTACACTATAATTTAGTGCTAATTAAGTTCTCTAAAATAACGATAAAATATTGACAAATTATAACATTTATTTAAATATACTGCTATATATTGAACACAGTACCGTCGCGGTCGACACAAACACTTAAAAAATTTGCTGCATGAATATATTCGTTACTAAAATGATCGAAAACATATATTTCCCAAATCTGAGTTCATTGCTAACAGTAAAACAATTACGATAATTAACTTAGACCAGCCATTGGCGCTGAGCACTAAGTTCCGTCATCTGATCGTCTACGAATTAGTTGCTCGCATGATTATAGTATTAAAATAATTCTCAGACATCGTACTTTCAAAAAATACCACTATTGGAGTTTAGTGCTAGCTGCATCGCGTTGAAATTAAGGTAAACGTCCCAATAGCCAACCATGTCCCAGTTTCCAACCACTAAGGGGAATATTCCACCTAATTAAGAGATTTTTCGATAAAAATAAATAAATAACCACTTAATTGAGTTCTACCATTTATAATCTATGCATAGGACAACGGTTAAAATAATCCTTGCGCTCTTTGTAGTAATTTTTTCGAGTTTCTTGAGAGTACACGCGCTGCTCCGGGAAACGAAGCGCATCTGTAAGCCAGTTTGTTAAGAATTGACGAAGTTCAATTGCAATTATGTCGCCTTCATTTTTTATATATATTGAACAAGTTATAGCTTTTTATATTAAGGAAGATGTAGAGAATGCAAATCTAGGGTCGAAATTTAGTTAGAATTGCCGATAAATTGTTAATTTGCATGGTTGGATACTCGGACGTTTCAACCGTATGGTGTACCAATAGCGAACCAAGTGGCTGGATACTGGTACAACCAGGCGATCGGATGATGTCCCAATTGCCGGACGCAACGAACTCAGCGGCCATAACCTTGATGGAAATTAACACGAACGATCAGCATTGACGCGCGGCATTGTTTACTAGTGTGCTTAAAGTGTGTTTAAAATTACGCTAAACTGAGGCGATTATTCGCAGTAAGTATGATATCTAACATTTTACAAATTTGGCTTCGTCGAACGAGTTCGTTATTGCTATTATGTAGTCAGCAGATTGTTTACATTGGAAAAGTCTTGAACGTAACCTCTCGAATCGCTGTCTCTGCTTTCATCTGCGACTGGTTGGTAATAGGGACATCGAGTGGCCGGGTATCGGGACATAACTAAAAACTGATGGTCGGGTACTGGGACATATCGAGTGGCCGGGTATCGGGACATAACCAAAAACTGATGGCCGGGTACTGGGACATTTCCTTTTCTCGCATTTTCCGAAAAAATCAAATCAACTATTACCGATGGAACTAATTATTGGATGGTTTCTAGAAACTAGAGAATCCAAGCTTTCGTTTCGTCGTATCCGCTTATAAATAAGATTTGTTAATATATATAAAAATTCAATTTCAATTTTCCAGACGTCTTAAATGGTCCGCTATTGGGACGTTTACCTTAATTAGTTTATCCGCGGCACGCGCGCGCTCCATGGATAAATTAATTAATTTCAACGCTATGGAGCTAACACTAAATTCGAATCGTGGTATTTTCTTAAAGTACAATGTCTCAGGATTATTTTGGGACCATAATCACGCGAGCACCTAATTCTTGGACGATTCTGTGACGAACTATAAAGCGCGCACAAAGTTCGTTGTAGAATCGTCACAGAATTAGGTGCTCGCGTGATTATGGTCTCAAAATAATCCTGAGACATTGTATTTAAGAAAATACCACGATTCGAATTTAGTGCTAGCTGTATAGGGTTGAAATTAATTAATTAACTCATGGAGCGCGCGCGCGCCGCGCTCTAAAGTTCGTCACAGAATCGTCAAAAAATTAGGTGCTCGCGTGATTATGGTCTTAAAATAATCCTGAGACATTGTACTTTAAGAAAATATCACGATTCGAATTTAGTGTTAGCTCCATAGCGTTGAAATTAATTAATTTATCCATGGAGCGCGCGCGCCGCGGATAAACTAATTAATTTCAACGCGATGCAGCTAGCACTAAACTCCAATAGTGGTATTTTTTGAAAGTACGATGTCTGAGAATTATTTTAATACTATAATCATGCGAGCAACTAATTCGTAGACGATCAGATGACGGAACTTAGTGCTCAGCGCCAATGGCTGGTCTAAGTTAATTATCGTAATTGTTTTACTGTTAGCAATGAACTCAGATTTGGGAAATATATGTTTTCGATCATTTTAGTAACGAATATATTCATGCAGCAAATTTTTTAAGTGTTTGTGTCGACCGCGACGGTACTGTGTTCAATATATAGCAGTATATTTAAATAAATGTTATAATTTGTCAATATTTTATCGTTATTTTAGAGAACTTAATTAGCACTAAATTATAGTGTACTTGTCTTCTCTATAAGACCATTTTCTGATATGGGGGGTCCAGCTTTATGGCAAGCTGGACCCCCCATTTTTTACGCGATTTCCTGCTAAACGGTTCGAGCACCAAAATTCGGACTAGGGCACTTAATTAGCACCTGAATAGCACTAAATTTTTGACCTAGTGCGAACTTGATTTGCGCTGGTGGGGGGTCCAGCTTAATAGAGGTCCAGAACTCTTTAGAAATTGCTTCAATATACTTAGAACTATACGAAAAATATTTTATATAAGCCAGAACTCTGAGATTTCCTACAGCGTCTCACCCATATACCCGTAAATGCGTCTTTCTCGGGCGATAAAAATTATTTAAAAAATGAATAAATAATGCTTTTCGCCAGAACTCTTTAGAAAACGTTAGAACACGTTCAGAACTACACGAAAATTATAATAGAACTCACAGAACTGTCGAAATACGGCCAGCGTCTCACATATTTTCGATAAATTCCTGTGACTTTCGAGCGTTATTAATTTATTTAAAAATTATACAACATTGTTAGTACCGGGAACTCTTTAGAAAATGCTTCTGTATGCTCAGAACTACTCGAAAAATATTTATATAAACCGGAATTCCGAGATTTCAACTGGCGTCTCAACTCGGTATACTCGTTACATTGTAATTTTTTTTAGTACCTTATAATTAATTTTTTTGCTTTTATATGGCAGAACTCTTTATAGAACTGTTATAGAACTATAGATCTCGCAAAATCTGAAGAGATATAGTGGTGGAACTTGTGTAGGACAAAGTGAGACGCTGCGTGAACCTAGCGTCTCAGTTTGTACTGACGCGTTTTTTGGCTTTAATGGCCAGAACTATTTGTTTAAAGTATCAGGAACTCTAGAACTATTGAAAAGGAAGTCAGAACTCTCAATAATTTGTGAGTTTCCGCAAAATGAGACGCTAGCTTCACACACACTGTTAATTATAAATTGTGTAAAGTGATCTTAAAATTATCATAATATTCTCTATATATTACTTTTGCTTTTCTATTCTCTATCCTTTATATTCTTTTCTATTTTATTTATTCTTTTATATCTATCTTGTGTCTATCCTTTTAACTATCCTTTATTCTATCTATTCTATCTATTTCTACCTATCTTCTATCCTATTTACATTAAATATTCATTCATTCATTCATTCATTCATTCATTGGAAATGTAGAAGTTATTTTCTTTAATATTATATTAAAGAAAATAATCTTTTACATTTCCTACTGACGGAAAAGACCACCACCTTCTCGCGGTTTCCGTTGAGCAACAATGTGTACGTCGTCTATTAAAAAAAAATTTACATAACAGAAATATTTGTTCCTTGCTTAATTATTTTTACTCGATATTTTTCTTGATTTTACCAAAAATCGAAAATTTTGTTATTTTAATCATTAATTCCAAATGAAAAGACGAACCATATTCAAATATGAAATCTTAAATAAGTACATTGTATGGAAATATCATGCGTTGGCTCAAATAAACCTTCAGCTTTATTTAAAAAATTATTTATTTTGTTGTAAAAATAATTTCTCTCTTTTATTTTATTACATATATTTTCTATTAGTAAAATAACAAATATATTATTAGAATAATTTATCCACTAGCATGTAATAAAACCTTAAGGGGGCATATACACCTAGGAGCGGGAAAAAAAGGTCATTTTGGGGATTTTTTTTAGAGGAACTGTTTGAATTTCAGAGTCGGATTTTTTTCTAGTAAAAAGTACGTACTTTCGAGAGTATGTTTGAATTTTTTTATTAAAAAATTTTTAAAATTAAAAAAGTTGTGGCATCTTTTTCGGAGGGTCACAAAAAAATTACCGCAAATGGTACCCATTGCCATTTCTTGAAAAATCATCTCAAACAAGAAAACCAAAATGATTCTTAAAATAGATACTATAATCTAGTCTTTGTCATAGCCGATTTTGAAAATATCAATTTTTGACAAAATGGCGGACATATGAATTTAACGTTGCGATTTAGAAGGAAAAATTCTTTCTTAATTTGCCCATAAAACAAAAAGTAAGCAATGAAAAAAAAATCCTATGACAAAGACTAGATAATTATGTGTACAATAAGCACACAAAAATTCAAGGTAATCGGTTCAGTGGTTTTCGAGATGTTTTGGGTACCAGTTTGAGAAACGTGGTTTTTATAAAAACGCAATTGAAAGTTTGAGAATAAATCACGGAATTCTTCGACTTACACAGAATCGTCGATCCCAGGCCCATAATATTCTACGGATGGAATGCCAAAATCATCTGAGAATATGCATAAATATTGAAAAAAAATTAAATAACCGATTCAAAAATAAACTTGGCAACGCGGCGCGGCGCGCGTCCAACAAAGGCATGCACTCTTTCTGCCATAACTTCGTTATTTCTTGAAATATTTACTTGAAATTTTCACCACATATTCTTCAGATCCTAAGCTTCAAGAAAATGCAAAAATTGGAAAAAACGATTTTTTTGACCATTCTAGTTGT